>JAKUCV010001610.1:0-15506 GCA_028386065.3 Turnera subulata | reverse complement strand
CAAGGGAACAATCCTCCCTTAAGGTGTATGAAAACACTTAAAATCACTCAAAGCAAGACTCTCTCAAAGAGTGGATATGAGTAACAAATAAGCTCTATAAAAGGTAACTCTCAATCCTCAAGGATATTGGCTCTTAAAAATTGCAATGTATGTATGACAATGAATGCTTAAAATGTAGAGAGTTAATTGTTCATAATCACAGATGTAAATCCTCTATTTATAAGTCTCAAAACATGTATGACCGTTGTGGAATCAGTCCAAAATACTTTTAGACAAAATAGCATGGGATGCTAAAAAAAATGTCTGCTCAAAATGGCACAACATCGATATTTAAACTTAGAACATCGATGTTTGGCCAGTAAGTTTGAATTATTGGACCAACGGTCATAAGAACATCGATGTTTACCAAGGGAACATCGATGTTTTGCCAGTAAATATAAATTATTCAGTCCAACGGTCACCAAAACATCGATGTTTACCAATGGAATATCGATGTTTTGGAACACTGCCAAAACAGATTAAAGATGAGCATCATGAGAACATCGATGTCTGCATGTAGAACATCGATATTTGATGTTGGAACAGTGATGTTTACCATTTGAACATTGATGTTCTGAGACTCTGCCAAAGTTCCGAAGAAAAACAATTGAAGGAACATCGATGTCTTAAAGTTGAACATCGATGTTTTGATGCTGCAAAAGATTTTAAGTGCAACGGTCATAAGAACATCGATGTTTAGGAAGCTAACATCGATGTTCTGAGCTACTGCCTCTTTTTGAAAAATTGTGTGAAGGCAGGAACATCGATGTTCAATGCTAAAAAATGAATTTTATGATTGAAGCAAAGTTATTTGATGCATGAGTAAAATTGATTTTGTTTTGAGCCAATGTCTTAGAAGAATTGAGTGTTTAACATTTGTATAATTTTGAGTTCCTAACACTTATTGCTTGTTACTTCAATTCTTGTACTTTTTGCTCCATGATTGATTTCTTTTTGCTTCAAGATTGTCATTAATTGAGTCATAGTTGGTTTGTCAATATCAAAACCTTGAAATGAGACGAGGAGGCATGAGTTCTAACAATTTCCCCCTGTTTGATAATGACAAACAAATAAGAGTATATGCCAAATTTATAAGCTCTCTGCCGATTGCTGAAGCTTTATGCCCCCATTGTCCCAAGAAACTGGAGAAGGTCGACCACTTGCTTCTCCACTATCCAGTCGTCCTTCTCCTCTGGCAGCGTCTGGCATGGTGGTGGGGCACGATGTGGGTGGCTCTCTCATCTAAGGCAACATGGTTATCTCAGTAGCCAAGGTTGGCCGATTCACGCCATTCTCAGGAGGCCTGGGTGCTCCTTGGACTCTCTATGCTCTGGTCTATTTGGCTAGCGAGGAACTCTTTGATTTTTGAGTCCAAACCTGTGATCCAGGATGTGCCTCTTGATCTGGTTATTACCAGAGCCTACTGGTGGCTCAAAGTAACTCGTCATATGTTTCCTTTTTCTGCGGGTAGTGTGCAAGCCTCGCCGGAGCCCTTCAAAGGCTGGCCAGGGACGAGCATTCATCTGCGCTACAGGTAGTTGCTTTCTTTCCCACGTGTTGTTCGTGATTTTGCTTTCTTGTATAGTTTATTGCCACTCTTGTACTTATGGTCTTTTACTCATTAATAAAGATAATCGATTACTATCAAAAAAATATATTTAAATATTAATAGCTATTATTCAAGTATAATGAAATAATATGCATCAAGTAATAATATAGCAATTTCCAAAATCTTTAAACCTTTTCCTCCAAGAAAGATTTCCAACTTTTCAATAGTTATAACGTTCCTAGTGAGAATAGCTCTGCGTACATTACCCTTATGGGTTTTGGGGTTTTTATTATCCTATTTTCAACTTTCTAACAATCATATGCACCAATCACCATTCATATATCCCCAATTTTTTTCACAATCGTATAACTTAGTTTTTATTATATGTTTCGGTTATATATCTCGGGTAAAGGCAGGGACCCCAAGTGTCGTTTATTGATTGGTGCCACGTATTATTTTTCTGGCCCTATAGTCTTTTTTTTCCGCTCCAAAAAAATGAGAATTTAGTTACCTAAAAACTAAAATATTTTAAAATATTAAACCACTTTTTTTGAGAAACCAAGCACATATCATAGTGTGTACACCCAAATTTGACCCACAAGTATTCTTCTAATTTAGCTTTTGAGTATGCTCTAACCATAATATTAATGAGATGATTTGGTCTTTGGCTAAGGCATATTTAGAATTTATTTTAATAGAATGCACATATTTTATAAATTAAGAATTTTTATGTTTGAACCTTAGGATTAATGAGATGATTTAATCTTAGGATAAAAATATGTTAAAGTCTAATTCATCAAAATGTTTGTGTTATTTCATTTATTTGGGCTTTCTTGTTTGTTTTTACCCAATTATATTGGGATGATTTTTTTTTGGGTTAGGGATGAATTAGAAGGCCTAAGTTAGTAGAATGCGGACTTTCCAGAGTTAATCTGTCCATAAACACATTACTTGCAGACTAATTTAGCTCTGATTTGCATGAAAAATCAGAATTAAATCATCTTTTAATAGGAAATGTGTTTTTGGTACGATTTGTGCATAAAATGGGGATTTAATGCGTGTCAATCAATTAGGAGATGATTGGGAGGAGTAGTAATTAAGAAAAGAGGTGATTCTAGGTTGATTAGGGGTTGATTACGCAGTTGAATCAATTCAGGGAGGAATTAGGGGAAACCGGGAGCAAAACAGGAAAGAACGGGGGAATACGGCAGGGCTGGGCGGTCATGGCGGGACAACCGCCAGGTCCGGGCGACCATCCAGCCAATGACAGCCGGCCGTGGTGGTCATGGTGCCCAGAAACGCCTGAGTTCCTCTGATTTCGCCCCAAATTTGATTCTACACGGTTTTGGCCCAGATTATTGGCTGAGACCTTGGTCATTAAGCAGGTCCACGCCCCTACAGTCCCAGAACACTATAAATAAGGCCTCCCATTCACATTTCAAGAGATCAATCTCTCATTTTACACACACTTCCTGTAAGCTTTGTTGCTTGTAGAAACTCTACTTCTCCAAGCTTAGAAATCTTCTTTTATGCAGAAACACTGGAGGAATTTTTTGGGAAGCATCAACAATAATCCAGCAAGGATTGATCAAGAGGGGTTAACAATTGAGCTAAGGAGTGGGAAGAAGGTGGGTGGAGAATACAACCCAATCCAAGGAGCTAGAGGAGGGCCACAAGAGGTATTCCTAAACCCCTTTGACTTTATTATTTGCTTGGTGATCTGCTGATGCTTTTTGTGTAAGTATCCGGTTCATGCAATTGACAATCAAAAGCACAAAATACAACATGTATGCGCAGCGGAAATACCGGATACAAATGGAGGATCCATGTGAAGGGAGCTAAACCGAATAACAATTTTTCATACCTGTAACGGTTGAGGTCTTTCACCCAACTGTAGAACCGAATCAGCCAGAGCCAGACAAAAGCCTCGCCCTCTACGGTATCCACACGAACCGCTGTAACCGGAAGAAGAACGTCTCACGATCTTCAACCCGAGCTCTCCCGAACTGGTGTGCTAGCAACAGAAAACGGGAGCTGTGTGGTGTTTAGTTTCTTCTTTCTATCTCAAAGAATGAAGTGGATGGTGTGTGTTTTTCCTCTCAATTTTCAGACCTCTCAAGACACTCTCAAGACTCTGAAAAAAACTCTCTAGACAAGTGAGGAAGAAGCTCAAGAGTAATCTGATTACTCTCCACACAAATGCATAATGGAGGGGAGCTAATGGCCAACATGGTGGACCGTTAGACAATATGATTGTATCTCCATACAAAACATGTCTCCACTAATGCACTATCACACAACTCATCACAGCACTAGTTTGGTTAAATTATTCTGACAATAATTGAACCAAACCAGCCCAAAACGACCTTGGTCCAACCGCGGTCCAACCACACCTTGGTTCATCCATGGTCCAACCACGGTTCAACCACCTGCTCGAATCAACGGCTGTATGTGTGTGAACCGCTATAACCGGAAGAAGAACGTCTCACGATCTTCAACCCGAGCTCTCCTGAACTGGTGTGCTAGCAATAAAAAATGGGAGCTGGGTGGTGTTTAGTTTCTTCTTTCTTTCTCAAAGAATGAAGTGGATGGTGTGTGTTTTTCCACTCAATTTTCAGACCTCTCAAGACACTCTCAAGACTCTGGAAAAAACTCTCTAGACAAGTGAGGAAGAAGCTCAAGAGTAATCTGATTACTCTCCACACAAATGCATAATGGAGGGGAGCTAATGGCCAACATGGTGGACCATTAGACAATATGATTGTGTCTCCACACAAAACATGTCTCCACTAATGCACTGTCACACAACTCATCACAACACTAGTTTGGTTAAATTATTCTGACAATAATTGAACCAAACCAACCCAAAACAATCCTGGTCCAACTACGGTCCAACCACGGTCCAACCACATCTTGGTTCAGCCATAGTCCAACCACGGTTCAACCACCTGCTCGAATCAACGGCTGTATGTGTGTGACCCTGTAGGCATGCATTTACGGTTCAACTCTATCAAGAAACACTCCGATAATATACCCGTTATATGGGTTGGATGAATCCCCTCTGGATCATACAAAACCCACTACACACTCATCATACACCCAATAATTACCCTTACGTCTATCCAGTTACGGATGACCAGGAATAATATCAAAGCATATGACTCACATGTTGGGAACCTTGATGATCACAGGTCTAAGGACAATACATTATAAGAACCGCTATTGACAAAACATACAACGTTCCATGTAGCGTTCTTATGTGGGTCGGTCCAGTCCACAAGTTCTCTAACTTGTACCCGTGTGTAGAATTCATATCACATATGCAATTCTCAACATACGCTAGTCTTAATTTATTATTACAACTCATCCATAATAATAATCGACTAGGGACAATTTAAGAATATGAAATATTCCAAGGTTATAAGTATGTGCAAGCGTTTATCTCATAAACGATACTTATTGGAATAACCTTAATGCGTATACATGACTACAAATAATCATCCATGATTGGCTTTTGGGCATATTACACTAACATTTTGATGATGTGATTGTTGTGATGTTACAACAAGAACTACGTGGGCTTTGAACCCGGTCGCCGGGGTTTGTAGGTGGTCCCTACTGGTGGAGACTCAAGCCTAATTATTTTATTTTTCCCTTTTTGTCCCAATTTCATTTTATTATTTTGTGATTTGTTTCCACACCATGCACACACTTTCAAAAGGCATGCATATTTTCTTCAGTTGCACAAAGTTTCGCCCCAACACGGATGGGTGCCTAACACCTTCCCATCCGTGACGAACCCCCGGGCCCACTATCTTTGGTTCACTAATCAGTTGCTTTGAACGGAGTCATTGGGATTCAAGGAAAAGTTTTTCCCGAATTTTGTCCTATAACAATATTTGAGTGGCGACTCCATAGATATTGGGTGTTGATTACGAAGAAGGTGTAAAGGGAAAGGTGAGGAGGCCCAGGTGATTTTGGGTTGGGTTT
Source organism: Turnera subulata (assembly GCA_028386065.3). NCBI lineage: Eukaryota > Viridiplantae > Streptophyta > Magnoliopsida > Malpighiales > Passifloraceae > Turnera > Turnera subulata. The sequence goes on along the minus strand of JAKUCV010001610.1, from coordinate 9,928 downwards.
TCACACATAGATCGAATAGCTCTTGCGGTTACAAATGTTTCAATACAAGATGGTATGTCCTCTACCCAAACACAAGCAAGCATCAAGTGCGCGAAATCCTTCATAAGCTAAAAGATGCGCCACATGATTGGCGGATCATCAAGTAGAAGAGAAAGTAAAGCTATCACTGAGTTGCGATAGAGCTAAAATATCAAACATAAGAACACCAGCAACATTCTGGGAAAATAATCGTGTGTCAAAGGCAGTCATGAGGACCAGGCAACCCAACTCCCAAATGATGGATCGATATCTACGATCAAGAGAATGCTGAATAGCAGTGCACCTCGCTATATCCTCGCCAACAAGAGGATCAAAACACCTAGACACATGTTCATAGCCACAGAGAAGAGGCTTCCCCATCCTTTTCGTGCTATCGCCCTTAGCCAAGAGTCGGTCACTTTACAAGCAACATCTATGTTCAACTTGATAGATTCTGTGAGAGGGGCAATCCAAGTCTGTTGTTGTGATGTTCTCGACGGCTGACAATTGGAACAGATAGGTCATTATTAGCCTTGATGTAGTCTTGGTATAGGTGTAAAGCACTAATAGCTGTGGAAGTGGGTGAGTCTAGTTTATGGTTGAAAAGCTATTGGTTTCTTGCTTTCCAAATTGCCCATATCACTACCACTGCTAGTGAGAAAGCATGCACATCCAACCTGTCCTTAATTTCTCTTAGCTAGCCCTACATTGCGACTGCATTGGATATAATAATAGTTAGTTGTGAGGCTGACTATACCTGTTGCGACCAGGGATAGTCTCGTAGGAGATGTAAGCTGGTTTCAGCCTCCAAAGCTTTCTTGAAATGCCAAGAGATCTCATCCTTGTGAACACCCAAATTTGACCCACGGAAATTTTACTAAATTAGGCTTTGTACATGTGTAGACTAAGGATCAATGAGATGATTTGGTCCAAGGTTCAAGCATGATGATGAATTTTAATTTAGTAGAATTAATGTATTTTGATGACATAAACCTTTATGCACTTAAATCCTAGGATTAATGAGATGATTTAACCTTAGGATAAAAACATATAAGGCTTATTCTCATTAAAATATATTTGGGCCTTTTTATTTGTTTTTACCCAATAATAATGAGATGATTTATTCTTGGGTTAGGAATGGATTTAAGGGTCCAAATTAATTATTCTTCAGAGTTTGTCCAGCCCATTAACACATTTCTTGCAGGTCAATTTTAGCTCTGATTTTCATGGAAAATCAGAGATGATTATTATTTAAGTAGATTTGGTGTTTTTGGCATGATTTTGGGCTTAAATAGGTGTTAATGTGTAATCAATCAACTATGGAATGATTTAGGGGTGTGCTAATCAAGTAATTGAGTGATTCTGGTTTGATTGGGGGTTGATTACGCGGTAGGATCGAATCAGGGCCTAATTAGGGGAATCGGGGACTCGGAAAAGGAAAGAACGGGTGATACACGGGGCGACCGGCGGATATCTTGCGACGACCGCCGGCTGCCGGCGGGTATCCCCACATGACCGCCGGTCATGGCGGACATGTGATGGATGACCACCGGCAGTGGCGGTCATTCCTTCCCAGAATCCCCGAAAATTTCCGATTTTGTTTTCTTTTTTATCCTACGCGGTTTTGGACCAGATTTTCGGACATAATCTTCACCATTAAGCAGGTCCACGCTCCTAGGCTTCCCAGAGCACTATAAATAGAACCCCTCACACACATTTCAAAGGACACACAACATTCCTCACATACACACCCATAAGCTTTGAATGCTTGGAGAAACTCTACTTCTCCAAGCCTAGAAACATATTCTTAGGCAGAAACTCTGGTAGAATACCATGGTAAGCATCAAGAAAGGAGCCAGTCACAGTAGCAGATCAAGAGAAGAGGAGGAGGGAGGCGGATTCAAGCAAATCGGTGGAGAAGAAGTGCTAAACCCGAGGAGAGGAGCCCTGTGCAGGCAGTCTCAGTATTTCAGCCATATCTCGAGCGGTAGACCTTGGTTTGCTGCAATCTTGGTGTCTCTGGAAAGCTAAGAAGTAGTTCTACAACGTTTATTTTCAGGCCAGACACCAATTCGACCTCCTTTGGCCCCGAATTCTCTGTTGAAGTTCTGCCCAAATTCTATTGCGGGAGCGGTAAGCGCATAGGAGCGAGAGGAGGGCTACAAGAGGTAACTCGTTCTAATTCTATTGATCAATTGCTATTGGGACATGTTGATGCTGATGATGTGATTGTGATGTGATGTATGTAAGAACTACGTGGGTTTTGAACCTGGTCGCCGTGCTACATAGGTGGTCTCTAGTGGTGGAGACTCAAGCCAAAATATTTTTGCTTTTTCCTTTTTGTTCCGAATCTTCTTCTCCTTCCCCTCCAGTTCTATTTTACTTTTATGTGATTTGTTTCCACACATTCACACGTACACAAGGCACACTTATGCTCCCTAATTGCACAAGGTTACGACCCAACACGGATGGGTGCCTAACACCTTCCCATCCGTGACGAACCCCCGATCCCATATCTTTGTTTCAACATGACCGGTTGCCTAGGGAGTCATATGAAGGTTTTTCCCAAGTTTTGCACTTAATAAAACTTGGGTGGTGACTCCAATGTTATGGGGTTGACCCGAGGAAGAAGTTAAAAGGAATAAGTGAGAAGGCCCAAGTGATTTTGGGTCGGGTTCTCACAGTTGGCGACTCCGCTGGGGAAGTAGTGGGTTTATGAGATCTTATGCAATCATCGAGCTTTATGTGCCTTTTTACTTGTCATCATAAGTGCCCTGTATTCATGATGATTTATGTGAAGCCTTTACCATAAGAGGGCGAGGGAAGCCAAGTCCACCACATACTTTCTTTAAGCGATGGTGGCTTGTATGAACCCGTTTCTCGATGCTTAGCAATGATGGGGATTAACTGGCTTCGGACCTCACGCGATATCCATTATCACATGTGAGTAGGTCAACCTATTCCCTAGAGGTAACCTTTTTGCCCCCAACCAGTTGTATACCCTGAGCATCTCATGCATTGTGAATCAGTAAGTGGTACTTGCATTTGTGTGGATCTTGTCGTGTAGTGTACATATGCGTTATATCTTGTTATTTTGGGATCCGAATTTATGCATACCTGGGGTTTGAGGAAGGAGAAAAGGAAGGTGATAATCCATGGCTATCAAAGGGGATGCTTCCCCTTGACCCTGCCCGCTAACCGACTAGCGAGACCGTCGTGCTAACTCTGTGTAGGGTGTCATATTGCGTGATTTGGGTTAATGAGTCTAATAAAGGAACCCTAGGGAAGTAACTATGCATGTCTAAGCCAAGGATAAGCTTTTGGTGTTGTCTCCCAGTTGACGCGTATGTTCAGTCAGTATACCTTGTATTAGGGATTTACATCTGCATACATTAAGCATTGCATGTTTTTCATATCGTATAACACGAATTTGAGTTAGGGTGGCTTACTTTTTCAAATTCTGGATTCTTTTAGCTTGAGTCTTAGAAAAAGGAAGAAATGTTTCGAAAGACCAATGAAACGTGTTTTGCAAATCTATCCCGTCACATTTTCTCACTATTTCCAAGTATCTTCAAAGAAAACAAAGCTCAAGTCTAGGATCCCTTATGGCCATGAACTCTGTCATTAGAGTTGAACCCTTAGGACACCAGGGGTGGGTAGTGCGGTAGTCGAAAGGGGATGGTGAAGATGTTAGGGATGATGGCTACATCGCAAGGCGACAACCCTAGTAGAGAGGAGGACAGTGAGGATATTGGGAATCTAGGAGGTATCCTGAGGTGATAGGAGATGTAAGTCCCATCATCTATGGCAGAAGAAGGGAGATGGGATGACCTAATTGGGCCTTCTTCAAAGACACAGACGTAAGCCCTAATTGTTGACTTATGAACCGAGCTGAGACGAGAAGCTGAGATGAGGAACCAAATTGAAGATGCCAGACGGATGAGCTAAGTTGACATATCGAGATCTTACTATTGGATTTTGTTGTGAGAGGAGATGCAAGTCCGAGTATTCTCCCAATGAGAGTAGTCTCCATATTTGGTTAGGAACCAAGTTGACGGGCCGAGCCAGTAGCCCAAGCGGACGAGCTGAGTTGAGGAGTAGCCGGATCAAGTTGCCAAGTCGAGATGCTGAGTTGGGAAGCCAAAGAACCGGAATGCAAAGCTAAGCTGATGACAGTTGCGTATTCAAGCTAAGACAAACCAATGGGGAGAACTGATGTTTGGGCCTTCTCGTGAGAGGAGATGTAAGCCCCAATATTTACAATGGGAGATGTGACATGAGGTGGCCCAATTGGACCTTATTCAAAGACAAGGATGTAAGCCCCGGTTTTCTATTCATGAGCCGAGCTGATGAGCCAAGTCGACCAGCTAAGCCAAGGGACTGAATTGACAAGTCAAGTTGATGAGCAAGCTAGGGTATCATGTGGAGACATTGCCATTGGGCCTCATCAAATGGACAACACACAAGACCCAACAATTGGGAAACAACGAGGATAGCCGTGAGAACGATGATGGAGACACAATAAGAAGACAAAGGAGAAGATTCGGAGACGACGGTGAAGACGACGACGGAGATGAAGCATTCCAAGGGGTGAACAAGAAGTGTTCGTGGGAGTTAATCGGGGACCATAGATTGTGTTGCTAGATGGTATGATGACCAGGAGTCGGGAGAGGTGGTATAGCTGTTCCTCAGAGTCCAGAAGTTGTGTCAAGTCAAAGGGGCAAGGGATAAATTCTGTGTCCAACAATCAATAGTGTCATCATTTATACTTCAATTCTTACCTAAGGAATAAAATCTCAATTCCCTTATCTTTTGGGTATATGTGGCAAATTGTGCATGACTTCAATATTTTCCACTGGATCAATCTAGGGGACTACAAAGCGAACTACGGGGACCTAATTCTGTAAATGTAATCCCACCTTACCAAACATATATTCGACCAACCCCATCAGATTTCTAAACCCTTACCCGCACTAGCTTTCAAACACGCACCCATGTTGACACCTATCTAGCCCAACCTCCATGTTAACTCCACCATATCCATTTGAACACTTGTCAAAAGATGTTACTCTCAAAAATGAATCCAACTTCCGAAAAAGATGTTCCATGTAAGAGCAGCTCCTCAAAGAAAATATCACCCTCCTTGAAAATGAAGAGAAGAGGGGGCACCTTCCGAACCACAATCCACAAAAGTGATCTAAATGTGCCCCTTCCAAAAACAAAACAAAAAGGAAGAAAGCAAAGAAATGGAGGTGACCCTTAGTGCTCGATTATCAATTCATCATGTAGTCCATGGAATTGGACAGAAGAAGCCATATGAATAAGACAAATGTTCTTTCCGCTACCTTTAGCTTTCCACTAAGCGCTGTCCTACCAACACCCATTTTCTTCAACCATTCATAAGACACCATTCTACCAAATACTTTCTATCCTTAGCCTTCCACCAAACAACTACCCTATAAACACCTCTGACCTAACACCACATCTACAGATATGTAGGCAATCCGGCAACGGGCCCGGTCTATTTGGTTCTCAGATTGGTTCAATGGAAAGATTGGGGTTTGTGCTAGATAGGCGTGTTACATTGTTGATTGTATCCGAGCCTCCTCTGTAATCATGAAGTTTCTCTTTTTGAGTTGTATTCCATCGAGTCCACCTCTCTCAAAAAGACGCAATGTAAATTCGGTCATCAATTGTCATGTTTCTTCAACGGTCTCCCAAGCACATTCTGATTCAAAAATTTCCACTAACTTCACTTTGAAGTCGATGGTTTACCTCTACATTAGTCAACCGAGTATACCCAACCCAAGTGGCCTTGATCTTGTCCAAATATTATGGTCTCAGTGTTCAATGTCTATGGCTACTATCCTCACAAAAAAAAAACAAAAAAAAAGAAAAAAAGAAAAAAAGGAAAAAGGGAAAAGAGTCCGCTAGGTTGAAAACCCGAAAGGGCGGCCTAGGCAAAAGTTAGGACAAGCCTGCTAGGTTGAAAACCCAAGAGGGCAGCCTAGGCAAAAGTTAAGGCCAAAATGAAATGAGGATAGTAGCCAATGACAACCGAAATTGCTCCATCGATTCTCAAAGTAGAGATTACTCATCAAAGATAGACCACTCATGTCATCATCAACTGAAGGAATGTAGAAGCATCTGGGCGCATTGTCTCTGTCCATTTTCAAAGGGATATCCATTCATCCATCCGCTTTGTCTTGAATGAAGAACCCATCCACTTTGCCTTAATTGAACGATCCATCCTTCTAAAACTTTCCAAAAAGAAATGCTTATCCCTGGGGTCCTAATTAGAATTTGGAAAGAATGAGTCCATAGTCATTGGGAATCCTTTTCTCTAAAGCTTTGGGTTTTGATAGGATAACTCGTTTTTTCTCAAGTCGCTTAACTCTTACCTTAGCTCGGATGATTTTCAATGCTCATGCATCATACTAGGGGCATTTGCATCCGAATGCGCCATAAGGGAATGAGATTGCATTTACATCCGTACATGGCACTTGCGCCGAACGTATCATGTAGAGATAGATCGCACTTGCATCCATATATTTAGTAGTAGATGGCATTTGCATCCGAGGATGGAGGGGAAAGAGGAGAAAAGAGAAGAGGACGAGCGAGAGACAGAAAAAAGGAGAAGAGAGGGGAAGAGAAGAGGAAAACGAGTCACGAGCACTTGCATTCGAAAGGCAAACACATCATCATATAATTAGGGATACTTGCATCAAAAAACAAGCATGTAGAGATTAGAAGCATTGGCACACCACAAACATGTCATGGCACTCACATATAGAACTAGGGGCATCCCCATGCATTGAAAAGACGACACACTTAGGCATGCTCATGCATCATTTACATGTAGAACATGGACTTCTTGAGAAGGTAGACTTGATTGAGGACGAATAATCAATGAAAGTGACAACACCATAAATTCATAACTTGATGTAGACTTACACTTCCTGGGGTTGATGACTAGAGGGGCATGGCATGCCCAAATCTTTTGATGACTTTGTTTTGAAGAATAGCCGGCACGCCATGCCCACACCCGTGATACACACTCTACGATCGATTGTAGACTCTAGGGGCATGTCATACCCCAATCTTTGGTCCAGCTGGTTCTACACTAATTTTTGATTTGTCGAGTCACCAAATTTATTTACACAGGAGGATGTCATGCTCGGGATTTTGATTATTGGGTTGATCTTCTGGTACAAAAATGGCATGTCATGCCTTGGTTTCTGGAGGTCTCACTAAATCAAAAGGGTATCCCAATCTTCGTCAATCTTGAGTCTAAAATGGATTTGCACACCAAGGGTGAACCATGCAATATACCATGAAGTTGATTCATGAGTATGGGCATGAGGTGCCCCGAGATGACTGTTAAACTAATGATTTTCGGAGTCAAAGTGTAGTGCTACGACATGTGCCCCAAATTAGGTGTAGAAAGTCTGTGCTTTCGGCATTCTCCATGAGTCATAAGGCCCAGTTTTTAATTCAAATTTGAGAAGGGACTGAGAGTGCCCATACCATAAAGTCTGATTAATGGTTGTGGATATGAGGGACCCTAACTCTACATGGAAGATTGACTTAGGAACGGGATAGGCTATGCCCATGTTACGAATTTGAATTGTAAATGATGGGCATGGAATGTCCCGATGAGATAACTCCATTCTATGATCCAAAGTCAATATGTAATGGTATGATGTGTCCCGAGTCAAAAACAGGCAATATGTCTACAAGCACGGCGGGCCCCAGCTTTTCATGTTCATAACTGATGTTGGGCATTCTTAATGAGTTGTAAGACCCAATTCTGGTACAAAGAGGCAAGGGGCATGCTACCTCATTTTGATTGATTTCCAGGGCATGACAGGCCCATTTATTTGACTAAGGCTGAAAAGATGTAGAACACATGTGTGTCCACATAGAACCTTATCCCTAAGACCATGACGGCATACTGGGGGCATCCACCCCACTTTTTGGTTTATATATCTCAAGGGACACGACACATCTAACTAGGTGATCTAGGGGCATGGAATCCAGGCATTCCAATTATGAGGTGACATCTTATACTGAGAGAACCAAACCAGGAATGATACCCGATCATGAGTATAGGGTCCAGGTAACCCACCCATAGGACGAACGCCAAACATGTGAGATAACCCCGAGAGCGCAAGATGTCTAGTCAATCCCGAGAGGTGAGAGGACCTAGTCAACATGGCCATGAGGAAACCTATGAGACAATGCTGAGAGGACCCCGACACACATCCGACCCAAACCTAAACCAACCTGGTCTAACCAGTTAAAGTCAAAACTCGCCCTTTGCAAACTTGAGAGGAGAGGAATAAGGTATCTGGACCTAGGTGTCCAATCACGAGTGAAACCAGAGCCCAACCATGAAAAGACCAGAAAGGAGTGAACCTGACCAAGGTAGAAATGGAGAGAAGTGAGGTATCCGATTGATGACTTTGTTTTGAAGAATAGCCGGCACGCCATGCCCACACCCGTGATACACACTCTACGATCGCTTGTAGACTCTAGGGGCATGTCATACCCCGATCTTTGGTCCAGCTGGTTCTACACTAATTTTTGATTTGTCGAGTCACCAAATTTATTTACACAGGAGGATGTCATGCTCGGGATTTTGATTATTGGGTTGATCTTCTGGTACAAAAATGGCATGTCATGCCTTGGTTTCTGGAGGTCTCACTAAATCAAAAGGGTATGCCAATCTTCGTCAATCTTGAGTCTAAAATGGATTTGCACACCAAGGGTGAACCATGCAATATACCATGAAGTTGATTCATGAGTATGGGCATGAGGTGCCCCGAGATGACTGTTAAACTAATGATTTTCGGAGTCAAAGTGTAGTGCTACGACATGTGCCCCAAATTAGGTGTAGAAAGTCTGTGCTTTCGGCATTCTCCATGAGTCATAAGGCCCAGTTTTTAATTCAAATTTGAGAAGGGACTGAGAGTGCCCATACCATAAAGTCTGATTAATGGTTGTGGATATGAGGGACCCTAACTCTACATGGAAGATTGACTTAGGAACGGGATAGGCTATGCCCATGTTACGAAATTGATTTGTAAATGATGGGCATGGAATGTCCCGATGAGATAACTCGATTCTATGATCCAAAGTCAATATGTAATGGTATGATGTGTCCCGAGTCAAAAACAGGCAATATGTCTACAAGCACGACGGGCCCCAGCTTTTCATGTTCATAACTGATGTTGGGATTCTTAATGACTTGTAAGACCCAATTCTGGTACAAAGAGGCAAGGGGCATGCTACCTCATTTTCATTGATTTCCAGGGCATGACAGGCCCATTTATTTGACTAAGGCTGAAAAGATGTAGAACACATGTGTGTCCACATAGAACCTTATCCCTAAGACCATGACGGCATACTGGGGGCATCCACCCCATTTTTTGGTTTATATGTCTCAAGGGACACGACACATCTAACTAGGTGATCTAGGGGCATGGAATCCAGGCATTCCAATTATGAGGTGACATCTTATACTGAGAGAACCAAACCAGGAATGATACCCGATCATGAGTATAGGGTCCAGGTAACCCACCCATAGGACGAACGCCAAACATGTGAGATAACCCCGAGAGCGCAAGATGTCTAGTCAATCCCGAGAGGTGAGAGGACCTAGTCAACCCGGCCATGAGGAAACCTATGAGACAATGCTGAGAGGACCCAGACACACATCCGACCCAAACCTAAACCAACCTGGTCTAACCAGTTAAAGTCAAAACTCGCCCTTTGCAAACTTGAGAGGAGAGGAATAAGGTATCTGGACCTAGGTGTCCAATCACGAGTGAAACCAGAGCCCAACCATGAAAAGACCAGAAAGGAGTGAACCTGACCAAGGTAGAAATGGAGAGAAGTGAGGTATCCG
>JAKUCV010001609.1:6048-69901 GCA_028386065.3 Turnera subulata | reverse complement strand
TATGTTCTGCTCATTTATATATAATAAAAAAAAAAGTTTGACAAGACTAGTAACGAGGCATTTGATGATGCTGTAGAATAACATGCACTGTTAAGAGTTCTGCTTGCAAGTTGCACCTGGTTCTCCCTCTCTTTTATCCTGGTTTTGGGGCCACCAAGAGGAAGAAAACAATCGGTATTCATATGTGACACATGCATATAACACTAAGGATTTAATTGAAAAAAATGTAGACTAAAATGGGACCTCTAGACCTCTAGAATTGCCAACGCTTTGTTGGTATCGGTGTAGAGATTGATTTCCTAGCTAATGTCAAGTTTCCAGAGTCTACTTCCTATTCTGGTAAACTTTTTTTTCCCTTTTCTTCCCGAAGGGAAAAGTATTCGCCATTACCACAAGGCCGCTAAGAAATTACTGTGAGTTTAGTATGCTCGGTATGTAATCGCTAGCCACTAAGAAATTAGAGAGCGAGACACATAATTGCTAGTGGCCTAAGCCAGAAATTATTCTAAAGGAGGCCAAGAATAAATATTCATATGATATTTATTAAATCATATATGAAAAAAATTAATGCATTTTCTGAATGTAAACAATGATAAAAAAAAATTCAACAAATTTATAAAACATGAAAAGTAATTAAAGTTCTGTATATAATTAAGTATGATTATCATTATAAAATTTATATTGTAAAAATTAAGTTATGAATGATAAAAAGAATTAGTAGAATTATTTATATTATCCTTATGAATGATTACTATAGACTTTTTAAAACTATAGCAAATTACATATTATAATATTTTTTCAAGTTGAATTTAAGAGTGGTCATGCACATTTTTAATGGACCTAGATGTAAACCGTAGGAAGTGGCCACCCTGTGTGGTCCCTAATCTTCGCCACTGTATCTGGCGGATCCATGTCAAACATAAAAAATTTGGTTAACTAAGACAAATGCGGGAAATATTTATCTTTTCATGTGAAGAGAAAATATTTTTATCATGCATGCTTTCTGTTTTTGAACGTGTCGAAATGAAATACTTCGACAATTTTGGTGGAAGAGAGTAATAAAATATAGAAGCTGAATCTTATTTGGATAAATGACATTTTTTTATCATTATACTATGTCTTTATTTAAAATGTTGTCTCTATACTCGTTTTTTTTTTATATTGGTCATTGTACATTTTGAAATGATGGATTTTAGTATTCCTAGCCACCTGTGCCATGTGTCGCCCGTTGATTTGCCAAACGGGCTGTATCCACAAGACTCGGATTGTGTGAATTTTTGACCCATTCTAAGCGAGAATGGGTTATTCTCATAACCAAACAACAAACTCATGTCGTCTCCTCTATGTCATCTTGTGTATCCGAAAGTGCCTACAGATTAGATAAGGTGAATGTGGACTTCTCATGGTTTATTAAGCTAATGAGAGTACATCAGACCCGGTAGCCTCTTCTGTGTAGAAAGTGTCTGGCCGGGTGCTTAATTTCATAAACTTCATTTTTCTTGAAATTTTCGTTTCCTCAGGTCAAGATGTAATGAACAATTTTCTTTTCTTCACTACATTATGCCTTGCAAATTAGTTAGCCTGAGGAAGCAAGTGAATATTCATCCAGAAAATCAGCTGTGCAATTTGATTTTTAAGTAGCAAATAATGCAATACCAATAGATTACTCAGTTTTTTAAAAAAAAGTGATTAAAACAAACAATGGAATGAATGATAAAGAAGATAGGATACTGCAGCACCTCATCTGGAAAATGCAGCTCATCAAACATTCTTTTTTTCTTTTCTTTTTAACTTTTTGGTCAAATAGATAGTTGCCATTAATACTATCAATAAATGTGTATCATGATTGCAATTCTGAGGAGCCAATCAGAAAATAAAGCATAAAGTGTGTTGTATTATTAAAATATGCTATATTATTAAACTATGCTGTAAGTGGGATGATGAGTCATCACCCACTTTTGTCCTTTCTGGTTTGTGTTTCAGTACTCCCGTCTATATAAGGGAGCTTGTGAACTTTGGAAGGGGGCATCAGAACTAGGGGTGAGCAATCGGTCGGTACGGCACATACTGTGCCGATAAGGGATCGGTATGAATTTTTCGACTACCCTATCTTCCGACCGATGCCGCCCCGTTAAGCCATATATGCCGATCAGCATGATGCCGACATATACCGATATCGGTACGGCCGGTATGCATGCCAACCAATTCCATAACTTCATACCCATTCTTTTTTTTCTTTTTTCACAAGGCTGACGATTGGGGGAGAAGAAGAATCGAAGACAGTAGAAAAATGGAAGAAAATTGTGAATACCGACTGATACCACTACCTTCATCCCCAATTTTGTTTGTCCAGAGGACAAAGAAGAGAACTTTTTTGATCAAACGATGTCAATCCATCTTTTCAGCTCACATCCATCCCAAAATTAAACACTAAATTACTAAACCGGTACTGCCATAAGCAAAAAATACCCAAAATCAATGAACACATACCAAAAAACCCCAAAAATTAAACCCAACAACTTACTTTGAAATATGCTCATTATAACAGAAACAACCCAAAGATTATTAGAGGAGGAGATGAAGAAGAGGATATAACAAAGGATAAGGGAAGAGATGAAGGAGTGGAGAGGAGTGAGGAACGAGGAAATAGGGAGTATGTGGGAAAATGAAAAGAGAGGGTAAGTGCGAAAAAAAGAAGAGAGAAATCAAGAGTTATATGGAGGAGATGAAGGATGGTTGTGGCTGACTCACTGGGGTGGTAGGGGACGGCGCGCGGCGGTGCTGCTCCAGGAGGAAGAAAAAAGAGAATGAGAGAGTGAAGGGTTTTCTTTTTAAAATGTTTGGAGTTGGACTTTAGACTGTGAGAGGAGAATAGGCTGCCTGGTGGTGGCTAGTTTTTTATGTGCGCTTCGTCGGTACGACCCATGCAGATAACCGACGGTATGACCACTATCTAACCGAGTGGAGCCAACGGTGTTATTGGTACGGTTGGGTCGGAAGGGGTGGCGCTGAAATCCCATGAATTTCGAGCCGATACCGTCGGTATTCGGTCGGTATCGGCTCGGTAATTATGCTCTCCCCTAATCAGAACTCTCATTATCAATAAAATCTTGTGTGTTTATACATCATGTCTTACTAAAAATTCTTTCCCTCTTCTCTGAAATCCTCAAAGACAATAGTTCTATTACTTCCTTCTTTTAATCTATCTGATGTTACGGTCTCCAAGGCTTTATGAAATCACAAAAGGGGCTTGAGTACCGATTTCTACTAAAAGTGGATCCTTCTTTACTCGCCATGAGTGGTTTTATACAGCCAAAGAGCTCCTGGCGCCTCTGTGAGTTGCTGCTAGTGGGTCCCGGTAGCACTATCTTACGGAATAATGATTAACAAGAAAATAAATGGCACACAATATTTAACATGGTTTACCCAAAAATTATTGGACCACATCCACAAGCTCGATTCCACAGAAATTTTCACTATAAAAATATTAGGCTTACAAAGAGAGACTTCCTTAAAATAAATTTCGGGGTAAAATAAAACTTAGAGCTCTATTCAAAATAGTGTCCCACAAAAAGTGTTTCCGAAAAATACCTCAAAAAGTATTTTCCTCACTATTTTATCACTCCTTAATCTTAAGAAAGGTTAAGAAAAATATTTGGAAATATTTTTCCTCTCTCTCCTTTCCTTCCCTTCTCTCTCTCTTTTTCCACTCTCTCTTTTTCTCTCTGTATTCTATGTGTTTTGCATATGAATATGATGCCTTTATATAGGCAATTGAGTTCCACTTTTGTTCTTCATTTTTTTCTTTTGCTGCAATGAAGCATGGTGTCAAATATGCCAAATAAAAATGCTGCTTGCCACTTCACGCTTAGAGCTGCAATTTTGTGCTCCAATTTTTTTCCTCTTCACTATTGCGATAAAACATGAAGCACAATTGAGTGCCATGCACTAATAGCTATTTTTTTGGTGTTGTCCTCTTCCTTTTGGTCTTTTTCTTTTTGTTTGTTTCCTTTTATTTTTTTAATAATTTAGGTTATGGGCCCCATCCATGTGGAGGAAATCCACTTGCCTAACAATTCTCCTCCTTTTCGACTACATGGGGAAATCCACCATCCTGACAACTTCTCGGCAAAATTCAAACTTTCCTCTTGGAAGTGTCTTTGCCAGCATATCAGATCTATTCCCGTCTGTATGCCCCTTTTCGAGTTATAATACCTTCTTCTCTAGCACATCCCTGATCCAGTTATATCTAACATCAATATACTTTGATCTGGAATAGAAGGATGCATTCTTCGTAAGATGGATAGCACTCTGACTATCACAAAACAATTAATAATTGTCTTGCGAGAATCCAAGTTCATTTAAGAACTTCTTCATCCATAACAACTCCTTGCATGCTTTCGTTGCTGCAATCAGCTTCTGTCGTTGACAATGCAACACACTTTTGTAGCCTCGACTGCCGTGACATAGCTTCCCCTGAAAAATTAATCAGGTATCCTAATGTAGATTTTCTGGAACTAGCATCACCAGCCATATTTGCATCATTCTATCCAACCAACACTGGTTTGTCTTCTCCATAATAGAAGCATATTTTGGAGGTTCATCGAAGATACCTTAATATCCACTTGACAGTATTTCAATGCTCTTTTCCTAAATTTGAAAGGTATCGACCTACCACTCCAACTGCATAAGTAATATCTAGTCGGGTACATACCATGACATACATCAAGCTTCCAACTGCTGAAGCATATGGAACTCGTTCCATCTCTCTCTTCTCCTCATCTGTAGAGGGACTCTACTCAAAACTCAATCTAAAGTAGTTAACAAGAGGACAACTAACTGCTTTAGCCTTATCCATGTTGAATCTCTGAAACACTTTCTTAATATACTTCTCCCAAGACAACCATATCTTCTTAGCTTGTCGATCTCGAATAATTCTCATCCCAAGAATTTGTTTTGTTGGACCCAACTCTTTCATGGAGAAAAACTTGTTTAGCTGTACTTTCAAGCTATTGATTTTGGAAACATTCTGGCCAACAATCAACATGTCATCCACATAGAGCAATAGGAAGATGAAATCATCGTCAGCAAATTTTTGAATGAACACGTAGTGATCTGAAGTCTTCTTGTAGCCTTGTTGCTCCATCACCGACTCAAACTTCTTATACCACTATCTTGGGGCTTGTTTCAAGCCGTAGGGCTCTTCCTCAATCATCAAACATAATCCTCTTTTCCTTTTTGCTGAAAACCCTCTGGCTGCTCTATGTATATCTCTTCTTCCAAGTCACCATGTACGAATGTTGTTTTAACATCCATCTGCTCAACCTCCAAGTTGAGACTTGCAGCTAATCCCAACACCATCAGAATTGTGGTCATTTTCACCACTACTGAGAAGATTCCATCAAAGTCTATCCCTTTGATTTGACTAAAACCTCTAACAACCAATTTTGCTTTGAATCTAGAAAGTGGACTATGCTTTTCATGCTTGATCCTGAACACCCACTTGTTTGTCAATGCTCTCTTTCCATTAGGCAGCTTCACCAGCTCAAATGGCTTGTTCTCATACAAGGATTTCATCTCTTCTTGCATGGATTAACCCACTTCTTCTTATGCTCATCATCAATATCTTCATCATAGCTTTCTGGTTCTTCCCCATCAGTAAGCAATAAGTAATCACTTGGAGAATATCTGGTAGAGCATTACATAACTCTGCCAGATCTTGTACGAAAAGGAGAGTTACTTGAAGGCTGAGGATGGTCTTCCCTAACTGTATCATCATTGCCATCATCCTCGTTGTTATCAGCGTTCGCAACTCATCTTCAACAGCAACATCTGGAACTTCAGGGTGAATATCTTGAACATCATCTCCATCGTGCCTTGGCACAATAATTGGAGGTAACTGAAACTCTACTGAATCATTACTGGACTTCTCTACTTTATCAATATCTTTTATGGTTTGATCCTCCATAAAGACAACATCTCGACTCTTGATAAGCTTTTTCTCCACCGAATCATAGAACCTATAGCCAAGGATGTCTTGGCTATAACCGATGAATACGCACTACCTGGTCTTAGCATCCAGTTTGCTTCTTTCATCCTTTAAAATGTGGACATGAGCTTTGTACCCAAATACTCATAAGTGATCATAGGATATGTCCCTTCCTGACTCCACCTTCTCTGGAGCCTCATATTGGAGAGGAACACAGGGTGAATCATTCAACACATAGGTTACTGTAAGCAGTGCTCCTTCCTAAAAAACCTGTGGTAATTTTGAATGAGAGAGTAAGCATATGGTTCTCTCAATCAAAGTTTTGTTCATTCTCTCAGTTAAACCATTCAGCTATGGAGTTTTGGGAGGAGTAAACTGATGCCGAATACCATGTTCTTTGTAGTAAACATCAAATGGACCTATGTACTCACCACCACTATCTGTCTGGATACACTTTAACTTCTTTCCACTCTCTCTTTCCACTATGGTTAGGAACTACTTGAAAACTGCTAGCACTTGATCCTTAGACTTCAACGTATACACCCAAGTCTTCCGTGAAAGATTATCAATGAACATCACGAAATATCGGGCACCACCAAGGGATTTGTTAAAAGGCCCACTAAGATCTGAGTTTACCCGTTCTAGCATATCTTTCTTTCTGGAAGGAGGAAAACTCTTAAAGGAAACTCTATTTTGCTTACTAGCTAGACAATGAAGAGCACTTCTTCAACTGGATCTGGTCCATCCTAACAAAGCTTTCTTCTTGACTAGCTTCGCCATTGATTTCTCGCTCATATGTCCGAGACGTTTATGCCATAGCTGGACTTGGTTGTCATTATCCACAACATTTACAACTTGCTGGGGAATCTTCGCTTGGGTCACGAACAACTTTGACACCTTTGTACCTCATGCCACCACTAGCGAGCCTTTGGTGAGTTTCCACTTGCCGTTGTATAAGGTAATACAAAAACCTTCCTCATCAAGCTTGTCAACAAAGATCAGATTCAAACGCATATCTGGAATATGCATCGTATTCTTTAAAAGCAACTTCAGCTCATTCATGGTCTTTAGGCAACAACTCCATTGCCGACAACCATCGAGGATTTATCATTTTCCATTCTCATAGACCCAAAATTACCAGGTATGTAAGATGAGAAGAGTTCTCTCCGTGATGTAGCATGGATGGTACCACCACTATCAACCACCCAACTCGTCTCTTGAGTAGTAAGATTGATGATATCATCATCGTAGACAATATTTAATTCACCAAGGGAATTGGCTTCATCATCACTACTTTCTTCCTTCTTTATATCTTTGCATTTGTTCTTCTTTTAATCTTTCTTGAACTATCGGCGAAATCTCTTGATGTGGCCCTTCTTCTTGTAGTAATGGCACTCAATATTTGCAAATTTGTTGGATTTTTCTCTGCTCTTATCTCTGCTGCTTTGACCTTTATTCTGGCTTCTTCCCCTCATCACTGTGGCGAAGACTTCTGACTGTGAAGAAGATGAGCCTTGTGGTCTTTGTCTCATTTCTTCATTTAGGATGCCACTTTTGACGAACGCCATACTGACCACACCGTTAGGTGCAGAGTTTGTGATTGACACCTTCAAGGTTTCCTATGAATCTGTGAGTGTTGCTAGAACCATAAGAGCAAGTACCTCGTCATTAAATTTTATATCCATGTTTGACAACTAGTCTATGATCCCTTGTATTTTATTGAGGTTATCTGCAACAGTTGTTCCTTCTTGATATTTTACTTGCATCAACTTTGTCAAGTAAAAGAGTTTGTTGTTTCCCGTCTTGCAAGCATATAATTCTTCGAGCTTCTCCCACAGAGTTCTTGCATGCTCAATGCTAGAAATGTGGTAATAAACATTATTTTCAACAAATTACCGTATATAGTCGCATACTTGATTGTGCTCGAATTCCCACTCTTCATTTGATTTATCATCAGGCTTTACTGTATTGAACACCGGTAAGTGCATCTTCATCACGAATAGGAGATCCTTCATCTTGTTTCTCCACAAGTGGTAATTTGTTCCATCAAGAGTGATCTTCTTGTTTATCCTCGCCTCCATCTGTGTAGGAATAGACCTTGCTCTGTTACCAATTGTTGGTCACAGTGGCACTATCTTGCAGAATAATGATCAACAAGAAAATAAATGGCACACAGTATTTAAGGTGGTTCACCGAAAAATTATTAGGCTACATCCACAAGCTCGATTTCACAGAAACTTCGACTATAAAAATAGTGGGCTTACAAAGAGAGAATTCCCTAAAATAAATTTAGGGGTAAAATGAAACTTAGAGCTTTACCCAAAATAGCATCCCACAAAAAGTGTTTCCCAAAAATGACCCAAAAAATATTTTTCTCACAGTTTTGTCACCCTAATTTTAAGAAAGGTTAAGAAAAATATTTGAAAATATTTTTCCTCTCTCTCCTTTCCTTCCCTCTCTTTTCTCTCTTACTCTCTTTTTCACTCTCTCTTTTTCTCAGTGTATTCTTTGTGTTTTTTGAAGATGAATATGATGCCTTTATATAGGAAATTGAGTCCCACTTTTGTTCTTCATTTTTCTTCTTTTGCTGCAATGAAGAATGTTGTCAAATATGCCAAACAAAAATGTTGCTTGCCACTTCACGCTTGGAGCTGCAATTTTGTGCTCCAAGTTTCTTCCTCTTCACTGCTGCGATGAAACATGAAGTACCGTTGAAGGCCATGCATTGATAACTGCTTTTTTGGTGTTGTCCTCTTCCTTTTGGTCTTTTTCTATTTGTTTTTTTCTTTTTTATATATAATTGAGGTTATGGGTCCTATTTATATGGAGGAAGCCCATTTGCCTAACATATTTGCAGTTATGTACTTTTGGTAGAGCAAACTTAAAAAGAAAAAGAAAAGGAACAACAAAAAGTAACATTAAACTATACCAAGCCCAATCCAAAAGAGAAAACATGGGTAGAGTAAGCATTCACTAAAGGATGATGATAGAATAACAGGGAATGAACTTGCGGTGCATGATAGATATATAGAACTAATTCAAGCCATTTGGGAAAGAGAACTGCATGTCCTGGTCCGATCATATATAAAATGGCTGCTTAAGCAAAAAGTGCAATATAACTATTGGCATCATCAATGGACCAACCACATCCACCCCCACCCCTAAAAAGAGAGAAAAAAGAAAAGGCAAAAAGAAGAGAAGAAAACAAACAGAAAAAGAAAGAAAAGCCGGAGCAAAAAAAGAACAAGAGTATCATGAAAATAATTAACAACTCAGGGGTAGCCAAAAATTATACATTTAGAATGCAACATTGGGTCAAACACAAAAAAAAGGGGATCAAGGCTTACCTCTTGTAGATCCTCCTTTGCTATTTGCTTTGTTGGGTTGTAGAGTATACCCACAAGTTTTTCTCCTCTTAACTTCACATTGATTAGCCTTCAACCTCCTTGCTTGATGCTTCTAGTTGACTCCACAGGAATTTCACTAGAATAACAGTAGGGCAAAGTGTTTGAGGGCTTGGAGAAGTAGAGTTTCTCCAAGCTTTCTAAGCTTCTAAGAGTGTGTGTGTGTGTAGAGAATTTCTGGACCCCTTGGAAGTGAATAAGAGGGTCCTATTTATAGAGTTCTGGAGTACAAAGGTCGTGGACCTCATCAATGGTCATGATCCTTGCTAAAAATCCGATAAAAAATGCGTAGAATCGTCATAATGGTCGAAAATTTCTGATTTTCCACGTACCAGGGACGCATGATAGCCATTGTCGGGCGGTCTTGTCGATATGACCACCGGCTGTGGCGGTCTTCCCTTCTATGACTGTCCAGCGATGACCGCCCGACTCTAATTATTATACGCGTTCTTGCCTTTTTTGGATCCCGAATTCCGGTCTGATTTGATCTTTCTGCGTGAATCTAAGATTATCATACCAAAATGTACTCATTTCTTGATTATTACTCCTCCAATCACTCCAATTATCATTATTACATCCAAATCTACTAATTTCAACACTATTTTACCATATTCTCACATTTCACATAAAATATAATTTTGATTATGATTTTTTACAAAAATCAGAGCCAAAGTGGGCTGCAAGAAATGTGTTCCTAATGGGTTATTCTTCCATGGGTGTCCATATCTCACTAAATAAAAACTAAATATACTCTAAGCCCAAAATTAAGGCATCCAATTAACTTTAGGTTAAAACACATTATAAAGACTAAATTAACAAAATATGGATGGTCAAATTTGGGTGGTCAAATTTGGGAGTTCTCAATCCTTATCCTCGATGTATTATCTTTTTCTTTAAATTTAAACCCTATAAACATTAAAAAAACTAAAGGCAGGTTATCAAGCCACAATAAATTAAAAATTAAATAAATAAATAAGAAAATAAAGCCCAAAACTAATAATTTAAAGGCCGAAAACATGTGTATAAATCATTCACATTAAAACTAATTCTTAACTTAACAAAAATTAACTAATTCACTCCCCCTGTTAGCATTTCTAGACAACATATATTGTCTTGTTTTTTTTTGTCTCTCAATGCACTTATGATATGTATCACTTAAACCAAAATATTTTTGTTTATTGCCTTGTTTTCTTTGTCACTGAACGTCTGAAAATATTTCCGGAATACTATTTTTCCAAGAAAGCAGGAAAAATGATTATTTTTACAGGAAAAAATTAGAGAAAGAAAGAGCAAGTTATTATTTCTAATGGAATAAAGTGTTTTTTCATCCTTGTATTAGACTTCAAAGTTGGAAGTCATCCCTCTATTAGATTTTGGCTTGTTTTCATCCCTCTATTTGTGAATTTTGTCTTATTTTTATCCTGGTGTTCGCCTTTTTGGCCTATTTAGAGGGATGAAAATAAGCGAAAACCCATGGATAGAGGGATGAAAATATACCAAAACCAATATAAGGATGACTTTCAACTTTATGTTCTAACACAAGGATAAAAAAACGCTTTAATCCGCAAAACATATTGGGGATTGCTGGCTTGTTTCGTTTAACACCTTGGACATCCAATAGACATCCACCAACCAAATCACGTCAAGCACTGCGTTTAAACCACGTGCCCCATTTTGGCGACCGCACTTTGGGACAGAACAGAACAGTACATAATAAGAAAACAAAAAAAAGGCAGGATCTCGTACAACACTCGGCTTTCCTTTTACACAGACTGCCCTGCCGTTTTCTAAACTCTTGCAAAGCCATAAAAGGGTACACGTGGCCAATTAATTACCATCATGCCCTCAAAAAGTGGTCCAGAAGGTTCCGAAGAAGCGATTTTATTAGCTTTTGGCACTGAGAGTCTGAGACAGAAACCCGCCCCCCCCCCCCCAAACTAGATAGATAGATACGCAGGCATTTAACTTAACGGTTCTAGACCTGGAACGGAAGTCGCTTTGTTGACCAAGGGATGACAACGCAACAAACACGACGGAAAAGGACGGATTCTTCTCCTAAAATCAATCTCTAACTTAAAACTTTTTTTATAGGCCTGTTATTTATTTTATTTTTTCTTTTCCCAAGGAGAAAGAAAAGTAAAAGAAAAACAAACAATTAATCTCACTCCCGCGCTTTTGAGAGTTCCCCGGCGATCCAAACGAGACAATGCTGTCGGTACCGAGCAACGAGTCTCGGCTCCAGCAGCAGCAGCAGCTACTGTACCAGCAGCGGCAACCGCCGCCGCCGCAGTTTCGGTTGGCGCCGTATAATGGGGATCATCATCATCAGGACGACTCGTCGTCGTCCTCGTCCTCGTTCCTGCCTCTGCATTCGGAGTTCGCTCCTTCTTCCTCCAATTCTTCTTCTTCGGTTAATTACAAGTTCCCACAGAATTTGGACTCTCATGAAGGTGTGCAATCCTTCTTCTTATTATTTATTATTATTTTTTTTTCCATATATATTGTTCTTGTCTGTTAGGCCTTTTCGAATTCATCTGTTTTCTAGGGTTTCAAGCAATGTTGAATCGTTAACCGCTCTGCTCCGTGGCTTTTGGTTTTCGTTTTCTGTGATGATGTATTGCTTTACTACCTCCACGATTTGTTAATTGCTCCGTTGCTTTTGTTTCCAAGCTCGGATCATTACTTTTTCAGAGACATTGAATTTCTCACTGTCATGAAGATTTGATCAATTATAGACTGGCGTTGGGAGTATATATATTTTTTTAAAATTGTTGTCTATGCTTTTCTAAATGCTGTTCTTCGTTGTGTTATAGTTGATGGGGACACGCTCATGGCACTTGCTCATCAACAGTACAGAGCTGGGAACTATAAGCAAGCACTCGGCCACTGCACTGCTGTTTATGAGCGAGACCCGAGGCGGACCGACAATCTTCTGCTTATGGGCGCAATACATTATCAGGTTGGTAAACGATATTTGCTTTATTAGTAATTTTTTCTTTTTGCAGATATTAATTTCATATTATTATTTCTTGTTTTGCTTTGCTTTGCTCCCTCAAGTGCCAATGGTGAGTTTATAGCTCATATGATTTGTTTTCTAATGTGTGTTCTAGTTGCGCAACTATGATTTATGCATTGCCAAGAATGAAGAAGCTCTTCGAATTGATCCACATTTCACTGAGTGTTATGGAAACTTGGCCAATGCTTGGAAGGTAACATATTCGTGTTTCTTGAACTGTTTGAATAGTTTCTTGATTATTTGGTTTGTTATCCATGTGCAAGTTTCCCTTTTGAATTGCAGGAGAAAGGCAACATTGACGCTGCAATTCGATATTATTTAATTGCCATTGAGGTTTGTATTCCACTGCAGACCAGTTCCTTTTGGCCACTGATGCAGTACCTTTGTTCTAATTGTCAGTTTAACCTTTCATGACATTATCTTCAGTAATCTTTCGTTAAAGAACTCATAACTTAATATGGAGCAAAAATATGCCTGTTTGTTTTTATTTTGTTGCAAGTTGTTGAAATTTTATTGTTGCTTGGGGTGTGCTGGAAGCCCAGAGTGTAATACATACTGCTGGTGCACTGAATTTAATACTACTTGAGCTCAAGCTATCTTTGCAATTTAGTTTGCTTTGAGTTGTTGGTGTTGGCATGATGTTTGTGATTAAGTAAATGTCTTGCTGTGCAGAAATGGTTTCTCCTAAGCTTTTCTTATTGTTGCTGCAACCTTTGTAGCAAGTATTGGCTATGAACAATATTAACACCTGAAAGCAACCTTTATAGTAAACTTATTGTTAAATAATTGTTCCAAGTTTTTTTCTTAATCAATATTAGTTCGAAGCTTTTGCGATTGTATATCTTCAAGTAGCTGGTTAAAATCTTCCACTTCATTCGCCAAATATCCTTTTCTCAATCCATGGTCTATTTTTGTGTTAAATCTGGCAATCTTTTGGTTTCAGCTTCGACCTAATTTTGCTGATGCCTGGTCCAATTTAGCAAGTGCATATATGCGGAAAGGAATGCTTAATGAAGCATCCCAATGTTGTCGTCAGGCTCTTGCATTAAATCCTCGTTTGGTAGATACATGCCTAACTCATTTTCCCATTTGTTGGCATTTATGTTACTCGTGAGATTTTCGTTGACCTGTCCCTAATGCAGGTTGATGCACACAGCAACCTTGGTAATTTGATGAAGATGCAAGGTTTGATGCAAGAGGTAGGATCTTTGGTTTTATTTTCTTTTAATTATTATTTTTGGTGCAACTTGATTGGCTTCTCAGTGAACTTTAAATAGTTTGATGTACCCAACACAATCTGCCACCAACTTCTGGCTTTTAGTAGATTATGTGAAAATGGAATTGTATAACGGTTCTCACATGAGTGACCACTGGATATATTGTCACTTGAATTTGATGTTATGGATGCCTTAAATCTGGCTTCTTGTAGGATATATGTAATGGCATCTTAAATCAACGTGTTTTTACCATTTCTTTCAAAGTTTGTTCTTGTTTGATCTGTCTCGATTCTTTTAGTTGCTCCGTGTGGTGCCATATCTTAGCTTTGTTATTCATAGTCTCTAAGTCGGGGATATTGTTCGATGGTTATTTGGCTATGTTACATCATACCTCATAATTGGTTTGGTCATTATTTTGTGCAGGCATATAATTGCTATCTTCAGGCACTTCAGATACAGCCAAATTTTGCAATTGCATGGTCCAATCTTGCTGGCCTTTTCATGGAGGCAGGTGATCTCCATAAGGCACTCGAATATTACAAGGTTGGTAGTTCATCTCTCTTGATTAATGTGGGGGTGATTCTTGCTGCTGTCTTGCACATTCTTACATAGGTACTTTAGCAGAAAACACATACACGCTGAGGCTTGATTGCAATCTGATGAGATATTTTGCAAATTTTATGTTAATTATTCCTTTACCTGTGGAAGTTACTTCAGTTCTTACCTGATGTATATATTTTCAGGAAGCAATCAAGTCCAAACCCACCTTTTTTGATGCATATATAAATCTTGGAAATGTTTATAAGGTAAGCTGTTGTACACTATGCTAGTATGGTCGAGAAGCTGCAAGTGCCAGGCCTGGTATCAGTAGAAAAACAAGATCTTTCTTTTGCCTTTCCAGGCTCTGAGAATGCCTCAAGAGGCCATTGTCTGTTACCAGCATGCTCTTCAGGTGCGACCAGATAATGCAATGGCCTATGGTGAGTTCAGTATTTCTGTAGATGAGTGCAAGAAATTTTTGTGTAGGTGGTCATTTGAGTTTTCGGTTCCACAGTTTTAACTTTAGCTTATTGTCAAGAAAATATAAAGATTCTGATCCTGGAATATTTGCTATTCTTTTCGAGGAGGCCAAAGATTCTAAATACTGAAAATGAGCTGAAGTTATAAAGATTCAAATCCTGGAATGTTTGCTATTCTTTTGAGTAGGCCACAAATTGTAAACACTGTAAACTGATGTCTGTGAATCAATCGACATACTAGAATATGTTTACTGATTAGTTTGTAGCACGGCAGTACTCTTGAGGTCTAAACAACCTAGAGGGGATGGGGTCTCGAGTTTGAGTTTCACCTTTAACATATTGTCTGTATGGGAAAAAAGGAGAAATTCTGGTCTAGCAATCATTGGCAATGGAACTCCGGTTGTTTCTGCATGGATTGTGCTTGCTCTACATTGATTTTAGTGTGGCATTTCTCAGTAATATGGTGCGCTAATTTTAAATTCCTGTATCTGTAGGAAATTTGGCTAGTTTTCATTATGAGCAAGGGAATCTGGATATGGCCATCCTCAATTATAAGCGAGCCATTAACTTGGATTCAGGTTTTCTCGAGGCATATAACAATTTGGTTAGTCCCTTTCTTGATTTTGCTTGGATGTATTTTGGCATGGTTACTTATACTCACGTTTCAGGTGGTAATTCTTGTGTTTGTTTCCATGTTACCATCAGGGTAATGCTTTAAAGGATGATGGAAAAGTTGATGAAGCAATTCAATGCTATCGTGTAAACTTCAGTTATCTGTTCTGGCACATTTCTTTTTCTGTTTGCACTTTTATTCACAGATTTTTGCACGTCTTTGGCTCATCATATTTCTTCTTTTTGTCAAGCAATGCCTTGCACTGAAACCTAGGCATCCTCAAGCCCTAACAAACCTGGGGAATATATACATGGAATGGTAATGTAAAAATATGTGTATTTGAATGCTTATGAGTCAGCAATAAGCTGTAGTGTATTTGAGTCAATATTTCATGAAAAAATACCTGATAACAGCTTAACAGAGAGTTTAGATTTGCAGGAATATGATGAGTGCCGCCGCTTCATGTTATAAGGCAACATTGGCTGTAACAACAGGGCTCTCTGCTCCTTTTAACAATCTAGCAATAATTTACAAGCAGCAGGCAAGCTTTCACTTCCCTTCCTCTGTGGTGAGACATGGAAATTATACTATTTGTAGTCTCACTAGTTCTCCATTTTGTTCCTCTTTTAATCCTAGGGTAATCATATGGATGCCATTTCTTGCTACAATGAAGTGCTTCGCATTGATCCTACAGCAGCAGATGCACTTGTCAACAGGGGAAATACATATAAGGAGATTGGAAGGGTCAATGAAGCCATTCAGGATTACATTCGAGCTGTCAATATTCGACCTAATATGCCTGAAGCTCATGCAAATTTGGCTTCGGCTTATAAAGATAGGTAATTATACAACTTCATTTAACTGAAAGCTTTATATTTCATTTATGATTCTGACGATATCTTCAATATCTTTACTCCAATTCTCAGTGGACATGTTGAAGCTGCTGTAAAAAGCTACAAACAAGCACTAGTACTGCGTTCAGATTTTCCAGAAGCAACTTGTAACCTTCTTCATACACTAATGGTTAGTAACATAACAGTTTGGAGGCATATTGACTTCAGTGGCTCTACTGCTCTATTTTTAACTACCATTCTTCTTGCCATAGTGGCTCTTGCTTGTAGAAATGTATTGTTCAGTATAGCTATTGCATTTAAAGCGTTGCCGGACTTCATCTCGCAAAACTTTTTACCTAACGTGTAAATTTGTAAATCTTTCTTTTCGGAAAAGATCTGCTCCATTTTTGGGAACATAAAAGGAAATGGAGAATACTGTAGAATCATTCATCATGTCCTTTTCTTTTTGTTTTTCAAGATTCGTTGTATTTGTTTGTCAGATTTTCTGTATATGTCTCTTTATTTATAGTACGTATATAACATTCCTAACAAATTGAATCACAAGTTTCGCTATGAAATGATGTCTAATTCACCCTATACTTTCTCACCGTTAGAAACCCGAGTTTGAGAAATGTAATGATCCTCAAAACATTACAAGTGAAATGTAATCTTGTTTCACTCTTTTGTGATGAGAAATAATGTCCCATGGACATGATGCATTCCCTTAGAGCAGTATATTGTTATCTGTTCTCGTATTACTAACTTCATACTTTATCTCTTAGTGTGTTTGCGACTGGGAGGATAGGGAGAACAAATTTATTGAGGTTGAAGGGATTCTGAGAAGACAGATAAAGGTTTGAATTTAAAGTGGCTGTGCATTTCCTCCCCCTCCTCCCACATTTCTTAAGTTTTAGTTTTGTTGTCAATAATATTTCCTAAGGTCAAAATTTTGATAGATGCAACTGTTCTTCTCCAGATGTCTGTTATTCCAAGTGTCCAACCTTTCCATGCGATTGCCTATCCCATTGACCCAATGCTTGCTCTGGAAATCAGGTAAGTTATCTGTCATTAGTGGATTGAATACTGTTGCGAACATTTTGTAACTCATTTGATTGCTCGTTTGCAGTCGTAAATATGCTGCACATTGCTCTGTAATTGCTGCGCGTTATTCCCTTCCTGCTTTTGAGTATCCTGCATCTGTGCCTGTAAGAAGTGAGAGTGACAGTAGACGATTGAGGATTGGGTATGTGGCTCTTTCTCTGTCTTTTTCTTGCTCTGCCGTCTCCTTCTCTCTCTCTCTCTCTCTCTCTCTCTCTCTCTCTCTCTCTCTCTCTTCTTATTGAATGTGCCTTGGTGGTATTTCAGTTACGTAAGCAGTGACTTCGGTAATCATCCCCTGTCTCATCTGATGGGCTCAGTGTTTGGCATGCACAACAAAGAAAATGTTGAGGTTTGGAAGCTCGGACATCATCTTAGCTCAGTCTTGTGTTTGTCACATTGATGCATTTGGTATATTAATCCAGTCACTTAGTTGTTCTATTATTTGGGTTATTGTCTATTGAGCAATATTTCTGCAGGTATTCTGCTATGCATTAAGTCCGAATGATGGTACTGAATGGAGGCTACGCATCCAGTCAGAAGCAGAACACTTTGTTGATGTATCGTCTATGCCTTCTGATGTGATCGCAAAGCGGATTAATGAGGACAAGATTCAAATTCTTGTCAATCTGAATGGCTATACTAAGGTATCATCATCTGGATACTAAAGCATTTGGAGTGAAATTATGGAATTAACTTATATTTACCATTTGTATATCCATACCCATGAGTCATATCGTGCTCATACTACTCTGTTTCCACAATTACACTTCTTCATTCATTTGGAGCTAATGGCCACTTATAATTTATATCATTTAATTGGCATAATTTACTTCGTTCTGCAGGGGGCAAGAAATGAAGTATTTGCCATGCAACCTGCTCCCATTCAAGTTTCATACATGGGATTTCCTGGAACCACAGGGGCCGCCTATATTCATTATTTGGTCACTGATGAGGTTGGAGAGCCACAAGTACTTTTAATTTTTTAATTATAAATGTTCTATGTTGTGCCTCATGGGCACGTTGCTAATAAGTATTTAAAAATTGGGAAGGTAAAATTCAAATGTCACTACAATAATTCCCGAAGACATATACAACTCCAAAGTCGATCCTAACTCAAATCAAGTAAGATATATATTCAAATAGCGCAAAGGACTTGACAAACTTTAGATTTGATGCCAACACTACTTGTAGTGCACTGGCATCTCCCGTAGTGTTTATTGAAGGGGTCATGGGTTCAATCCCAGTGGTAGTTGGGGGTCAGGAGATTTGGGTAGTTTCTAGGATTCTGATGTCCTAATAAAACATCAAATTTGAAACAAGGAACACATTCTGGGATGTTTTGGCTAACCAGCACAATCATTTTGGTACTCAAAAGGCATCCTGCATGTACAACACATGGAATTGAAAAAATGAATAAAAAATTAAGACTTTTCCATAATTATATTCTGTTATTTTCAAGCATCTCTAATTTACACATGAATTAAAAATTGAAAAAAAAAGGTGAATAGTTTTTTAGGTTATGATCTATAGATGGTGGTACCAGTTCTGATTTTTTTTTTTTGAGTTATTAGATGCTGCGTAGGCATGGATCTCATGTTGTGGTAATTGTTAAAACTTTCAGCAAATATGAGATTCGATTTTGTTTTCTTTTATTCTATAAGCTAAAGGTAGCAGAAATTCCCATGACTTGAATTTTAAACACCATTTAAAGATAATTAATAATCTTATGAATTAATCTTTTCATGTTTAAGTACTTGAAAATGTGATCTTAGAGTACATAATTGGAAGTCTCTTCAATTTCTATTGCTTTCGTGTTTTTCATCCTGCTCATTTGCTCTTCTAAATTGTTTTGTTGTAGTTTGTGTCGCCTTCTCATTTCTCCCATATTTACTCTGAGAAGCTTGTTCACCTCCCTCATTGTTACTTTGTAAATGATTATAAGCAGGTTAGTCATACTTCATGTTGTTTCATCATCTGTCTTATATTACTCATGCCTGAGTACTTTCGATGATTTTCTGAATTGCATCTCCCAGAAAAATCGTGATGTATTTGATCCAAACTGCCAACTGAAGAGATCTGATTATGGATTACCAGAGGACAAATTCATATTTGCATGTTTCAACCAACTTTACAAGATGGATCCTGACATTTTCAGAACATGGCAAGTTTCTGCTATTTTTATTGTTATCACATCATTGGTGCAATTTTTTTTTTGCCGCATTATCATCTTTGTATTAATTATTACAGGTGCAATATCCTCAAGCGTGTTCCCAATAGTGCGCTTTGGCTTCTCAGATTTCCAGCGGCTGGAGAGATGAGACTTCGCACATGTATGCCACATTTCTCCCTTTCTGGTTATGTTTCTCATGTGGATCGTGTGATATGATATGCATTCACTCTTCTCTCTTTAGCTATTTTTGGTCAGTAATGCGAAACCATGACGATTGGCTGGTTTTGGCATGTTCAGATGCTGCTCAACAGGGTGTGCTTCCAGATCAAATCATTTTTACAGATGTTGCAGTGAAAAGTGAACATATCCGCCGCAGTGCTTTGGCTGATCTGTTCCTCGACACGTAAGATCTCTCGCTAAAGCGATGTTGTTTCTAGACTTGCAAAAGAAGTTTCTCCTGGACTGCTCACTACTAAAGACATTGCTTGCTGTTGTGTGAGAAACTTAACGAACTTGGAACCACAACATTGCATGTTGAATCACCTTGCAACTGCAACCATTTCATTGAATTATCAGTTCCCCTTAAAACCTTGGATACTCGAACTTTTTTTTATAAGCAATAACATCTTGAGCGTGCAATTTGGAGTAACAAAGTTTTATATGGCTTGAGCAGACCATTGTGCAATGGGCACACAACAGGCACTGATGTTTTATGGGCTGGTCTTCCAATGGTGACCCTTCCTCTTGAGAAGATGGCAACGAGAGTTGCTGGTTCACTGTGTCTGGCGACTGGGGTTGGGGAAGAGATGATAGTTAGCAGGTATAAAATAATTCTTTTAAAATGGTTATTCTTATTCAATGTCATTGGTTATCTGATGCAGTTCCTTTTCTTGGCAAGAGGGTTGACAATTGTGTTGCGTCAATTGTAGAGATTTGTAGTGTAGATTTTCTTTTGCTTGTTTATGCCATCATGTACTACCTGGGAGGAAGTATGTGGTTTATGTAAAAGTGCAAAAACTGAGGTGGTGTTATTTATCATTTCTAAGAAGACTATCTCTTCCTACTTGTCTGTTGTATATATATATATATATATATATATGGGATCTTGTTTATATGCTATTTCCTGTTCCTAACTGGTAAGGCTTCCCTCTATTATGTTTTATTTCTGCTAGTTTGAAAGAGTACGAGGACAGGGCTGTATCATTGGCCCTAGATCGCTCAAAGCTCCTGGATCTTACCAATCGCCTGAAAGAAGCTCGCATGACTTGCCCCCTCTTTGACACAGCACGCTGGGTGAGTTTGGATACTTTTCCTCCTCCCATCTATATTAATTCCTGGTGCTTTTTTGATTGGGTCTTGAAGCATCATGCAGTAATTGTTGGTTTTATGTCTGTGATGCCTTGGTGGGTGGGTTGTTTGACCCAGTTTCTCAATTAACTAACTATACCGGCAAGGTCTCCGTTTGATAGTAATGGCATAAAACAACTTTACAGGTGAAAAATCTGGAGCGTGCATACTTCAAAATGTGGAATCTTTACTGCTCGGGGCAGCATCC
The DNA here is from genome assembly GCA_028386065.3 of Turnera subulata. Taxonomy (NCBI): domain Eukaryota; kingdom Viridiplantae; phylum Streptophyta; class Magnoliopsida; order Malpighiales; family Passifloraceae; genus Turnera; species Turnera subulata. Next base: position 48,984 of record JAKUCV010001609.1, on the reverse strand, counting down.
TAAGCCGTTCAAAGTACGCGAGGATGAAGTCGAGTTTGCCTCTGATAAATAGGAGAAACGAAGGGAGGAGACTTGAATAGGATTGTGAATAAGGCAATATTAATTTGAAAATTTAGTGTTTTCCGATTTAGAACTGGATGAGATGAACACCACTATTCTGCTATACACGAGTACTCTTTTCTTTCTAGTGCTGCTCCCAGCCTTCGTCCGTCTGCAATATATAGAGTTAACCTTTTGCTATGGTTTTTTTGGTGAGCTAGTAATTAATGATTTGCTGGTTGATGACGACTGGTTCTTTAATCATTTCCACGACGGAGACTCGAATTCTTTGTGGAAAGATAAAATAAACTGTCGAGGCTCAGAGTGAGTGGCTACATAGTCAATGGATGAGGCTTTGACCCTACCTTTGTTTCTGCACGCCTGAAAAATAAACTGACAGAGGAAGCAGTTCAGCAACTTGCTGACATGTTTTGCTGATATTGTTGCACCTATAAAATAGGCTGCTAACAGGGAATTAGCAACCACGCTTGACATTTATGAGCATGGGATTATTATATTATTCATCCATTATATGTGCAGCGAAGCCACATATTTAAAACATGGTTACAAAGATACCCGCAGAACACAAACAAAACAGAAAAAAAAAAAAAAAACTCTCATAAGCTACAACACCGCCAAAATTTTTATCATAGATTAACAAGGGATAATTGCTTATTTCCTAACCCATAATTCGGTTGATGGCTGAAAGTTGAGCAACTTCTTAGATTGCAGCCAAGGCTTAACCACAACCACAGAGTCAAACATCTTGGTCTCTCCTCCAACCTTGGTGGTGACTTCAACCCTCAGGTAATATTTGATCCCGGAAACCACCTGCTTTTCTGCTGCCACCACCCGAGAGAACTCCAGTCCGCCGTCTCCACCAGTACCCTTGTTGCCGTGCTGTTGCAATTGTTTGTTGAACTCGTGGACAGAGAACCTCCCAAGCTCCTGCACCTCCTCGTCTCTCTGAACGTTCCTCACCTCCGTTCTCTGCCCCACCAACCTCCCATAACCACTCACCACCGACATGCAGAAAGAAAGGAAGAGCAAGATAGCCAGAACTGGCTTTCCCATCAAATTACCCCTTCTACTACCCTTTGCTGCCATTTCTTCTACACCAAACTCTATGACTTTTTGTGCTCTTAGTAGGGTGTGTCTGTATTTCTTCTCTTTGCTCTCCGACTGTGTGAGTTTGAAGATGAAAAGATGTGAAAGACAAGTGTGGTTTATATAGAGAGGAGAAGAAAAATTAGATGGAAGAGTGTGAGTGTGAGTGTGTGTGCGTATGCGTATGCGTGCATGTAATGTAAATAGCAGCAAATGTGTGGTTTTGGTGTGGCGGATGGGATGGGATGGGATGGGATGGGACGGCAAGTGTTTTGGCACGCAAATTAAGGCGAGAGGTGGGGTGGGTGTGCATGGGCTTAGGGCACCAACGGCGTGCCGCGTATTTCAGGCACTACTGAAAACGACAGGAGAGCTGTGTTAATATTTAATTAGTAGTCTTATTATTTTCATGAGATTCCGCTCTTTTTACTCGGGAGATCTGATCGTTTCGTTTTGGATTTATTCTCCTGGTTTCGTGACTTTTAGCTAAGGACTTGCTTAATTAATACAGGAAGGAAGGTAGATAGAATCCAGGGAGGTAGGGCTTTCATTTTATTCTTAGCGTCTCGGGCTGGCGTTGTTGAATGGAGTACGACAGTACGTTAGTACGTACTGGTTGCTTGCCACCTTGCTTGTATCTTTTTCTATTCTATATATCCATTTGAGTTATGTTCGTGGTTTTGGCGTTACCCTGTTGCGTAATAGTAACATAATTATATATATATACTATTGCTATATATTGCACAGGAACATATATATATATATATATATATATATATGTGCATGTTGTTATAATGAGCTAGCTGGTAGGTGTGCATGCAGATGGACAAATGCCACCAGCTGAGATCTGCTTGGTGGCTCAACCACAAACTTCAACAACTCCTTGATTGCACTAATTAAATTAATGGCTCTCTTCTTACTGTTTCAGAATAGTTTCCACGGAGTCGGCCAAAGTAATTCGTGGAATGGAACAATTAATCCACGGGGTGATTTTAATTTTCATTCATATTTCTTTCTTCTATACATGTCTGATTTCACACCAGTGATTGTGAACCCATTAATTATCAGACGTCTCAATAAAAAAAAATGCCCGCTTCATTGCTCTGTTCCATCCATCCATCCTTACACTCATAGTGGTTCACTAAGATCAACTCTTACTTAACACGACTTCAATAAGAATTCTTCAAACCCATATATAGCATCCAGTAAGTTTGTAAATGCATAGAGAAAATATGTTGCATGCTTTAGGACCATTTACTAAGGAGCCAAATATAGCATGTGCCCCACAAGCCAACAACCAGATTGCTCTGACTGCAAACATGCCATCGTTTGTTGGATTCACCTTTATCTTCTTCAACCCCACTAGCCGTCTACCCGTGTTTCACACGCGGTTAATTTTGTTTGGCTTGGACATGTCATTTTTTATGTTACTATTTAAAATATAATATTTTTATATTATATAACATTAAAAATATCAATTCTTTTACCTAGTAGATTCTTGTCGGGTTTAAAGGAGGTGATCTTTTAGTTGTAACTAATGGAATACAGAAAATTCTTAGAGGTGCAATATTTGTATATGTGGAGGCAATTTTAAAATATGATATTTTTATATTAAATGCTGCATTTTCTTAGTTTTTTTTATATTTTTTAACCAATTATTTCATTTTGATGTTAATGTTTGCATATTTCAAGATTCCTTCAATATTATAATAAATATTTTTGGGGTAAATTAAATTTCGATAAGTGATTTTTCAAAGGGAATTAGATTTTGCTAATTGAGAAAATAGGTCAAACCTACAAAATTGTTTTCAATATTTTCAAAAAAATTCAATGCATTACCTATTTTTGGCATGTTCTCAATTTTTAAAAATTTTGTAGGCTACTTTATGCCTCGTGGCTAAATTGTGGGCCGAAAGACCCTTTAACTCTAGGACTTTTATGAACACCATGAAATAGGTTCAATGGGTTTTCTTGTCATTGTTTTTATGTATTTTCCTTTCATTTTTTGTGTTTTCTTCTCCTTCTTTAAAGTTTTGGGTTTGAATACTTTAATGTTGTTTTACATAACTACTAATGATATATATGTAACCTTTTAATTTTTGTCCAGAAAATCCCTTTATATATTAATAATTACTTTTAAATGTAAATTTTCTGTAATAGCCCGGGTAAAAATTTGATTTTTTACCGGGACTGTAAAAGTCGTTGTACAGTGATTTTCCTTTGAATTTAATCTTGAGTAATTAATTCAAGGTAAATCGGGCATCGTTTTCCGAAACCGAGGTTTTTCCCGCGCTCGTGATTTTTTTTCCGTGGATTTTACGGACAAAAGTTGGTATTTTTCGGGTCCCGGAATCCTCAGAAAATCACACCAGAAATATAACTAAGGAGGTATATCAGTTATTTTCTGGTCCGGACGGAACCCGCCTCACATGCTGCACAATATTGAGGCTGCCGCCGCCTTCTCATGTGATGCCTGTGAACTGCTTGTGTGACCCGTGCCTTACCAGTGTTTTGCTCGTGCTTCACCAGTGTTGCATGCCTTTACCTGTGCTTTCATCTGCCTTCCCAGTGCACCATCACCTTACTTTCCTCTGCAAGTTTCCTATGCAAAACTCACCTGCAAACCATACTGCAAACCCATCCACCAAGCCAAACCAGTTTAAAAAAAACAACAAAACGAACACACACAAACCCAGCAAAACTACGTCGTTTTGCAACAGCCACCCTCCCTCTTCCCTTTCTTTTTCTCTTTTCTTTTCTTCCCCGTGTACCCGAGACAACCACCACCTGCAACCGCCACCACCGCGCGCAGTACCCCCACCATCTTCCTCCTCCCTACTCTCCTCCCTTGCTCCTTGACGCTGCAGCCCGAAGCCATCGCCGTCACTCTGTTCGCCGCCACCAGAAGTCGCAGACGCCACCCCTACGACCCGCAGCTGCCGCCTCCTCCCTCGACGCGTCCTCCTTCCCGCTCGCAGCCGAAACGCCTCGCCAGCTCGTCCCGTACCGCCGCTGTCGAGCTCACTAAGGTGAGCAGACCCGCCCGCGGGTTGAAGACGACCCGGATGGGTCGAGCTTTACCCGTTTCCGCGAGTCGGGTCGAGGCCTGGGTTGGGTTTTGGAACTTGGGTTTTGAGTTGGTGGGCTGATGGGTTGGTTTAGGCTTGTTGCATGGGCCTATGCTTGGGCTGTATCTGAGCCTGGGCTGGAGCTTATGTAGCAGGCCAGGCCTAAACCTTAGGCCCAGTCTGATTTTAATAAAAAAATTTAAAAATAATAAAAAAAAATCTGAAAAAAAAACTATAATTTTAGAAAATAATTTTGGGAAATAATATCTTGAAAAAATATATATACTTATGGAAAGATAGTTATAGCATGGTAATTATTTTGGAAAAATATAATGGAAGTATTTTGGAAAAATATAAGTAATAGAAATATTTTGGAAAGTACATACTTATGGAATAAACTGGAAAGGGTATTATCAAAGTATGGTACCGGAATAATATCCGAGTATAAGTATAAGTATGGAATATTTTTGACACATGGATAATAAATGGTGAATTATGATGATAATGGAAATAACCCGAGGCAGTAATCGAGACAAGTCAGTGTTTATTTTTACAGCATACAGTATTAGCATGGCATCTGCATACCATCTTATGTGTGCATAATATTTGTTTGATATAGGAGTTGATAACGAGCAGTTACCTGAGGAACCGGACTTGGAATCTATTGGGCATTTCTAAAATTGATAATCGGCTAAGGTGAGGATGGATAACCCTTGATATGTGTCTGTAATACTGTGTGTGCTTTGTTGTTTGATTGGACTGTTGAGATGGTCATTGTTGGTTATTTGACTACTATGGTTATTGTTGTTACTGTTGTTGGACTGTGTTATCGGTTTTGTGAATATTGTGTTGTAATTGATGTTGAACTGTTAATTGTGAATAATCAGTGTTATGAAATGTTGATAGTTTAGTCTGTGGATTAAGTTGTGATAATGGAAAGTTGAATAACTTGAGAAAATGGATATTGGAAATTGTGATGATATATATTATTGTTGGATATTTGATGATATGGATTTGTTGATGTTCGTTCCGTGTGTGATTCTTTGATATTATTCTGCTTGATTGAACTACTGTGTTGACTGTTATTGGTTTCTTGGATACTTTGTTGTGATTGATGTTGGATTGTGAATAATTGATGCTATGAAACTGTTGATGGATTGGTCTGTTGTATAACTTGAGTTAATAGGAGGTTGGATAATTGTTTGACTGTTATGGATATTGTGATTGTTGTCGATAGACTATGTTGTGATTGGATAATTGGAATAAACTATGATATGGATAATTGGGAAAAAGAAAATGGAAATTGGAAGTTGGTTTGAGATGATGATTTTACTGTCACGCGGAAAGTAGTGGTACGACCAGATGGTTAGAGACTAGTTCTGTGGTGTCATGGCCGGTTTCTTGGTTGTGGGATGTTGATCCCGGTTTGGTTTGGATATTGGGATGTTGATCCCAGATTGGTTATGTTATAGGGATGTTGATCCCGGGTTACGTTTGGCCTGGCATCCGGAATTAGTTAATAACCATGTACGACCCTAGCTTGTCCAGTGACGGGGCCCGGATATTAAAATTGGAAAAGTTAATAAGTGAGTCGTGTCTTCTGGTTTTGGGTTTGGGATGTCGATTCCTGTGTTTTGGTTTTGGAATGGATATAACTTAATTGTCACGTGGTAAGTAAAGGTACGACCGGATGGTTTGAGACTGTTTGTTGGTGGCCATGATCTGGGTTACTTGTGATGGGCATGTTGATGCCGGTTTGATTGGGATGTTGATCCCTGAGATTGTTATTGGGATGTTGATCCATGAGATTTGTTATTGGGATGTTGATCCCGGGTTCTTTTTGATCTGGCACCAAGAACAGGTTGATAACCTGGTACGACCCTAGCTTATCCGTTACAGGGCCCGGAAGATAAAATTGGTAATAATAATAAAATATTCTTTTGGTCTTGGCTAAGTCATGATTTGGTTGATTCTTCAATTGTCTTTTGCTGGTATTTTCTACGAAAGTATTATGGTTGCCTGCATATCTCTGTTTATCCTTGGTTGGTGAGCACTTCGGACTCACCCCTCACCTGCGGGCTTTCATCCCGTAGGTTGGGTTATTTGTGGTTGAGGTATGATGCATTCCAGACAGGCTGCGGCATTATCCTTCGGGCAGGACTCGGATCCATTAGATTGCATCAGGTTTTGCATATGGTGTCTTGAGATTATAATTGCTTCCGCTGTGCTATAATTTGGGTTCCCGGGTTTGGGTGATGTGTTTTGATGTTGGGCCGAAGGGCCAGATTTCTGATGTTTATTTTGATTACATTGGGCCGTTGGGCCGGTTTCTCTGTTATATTCATTGATATTATCTTTGGGCCGTTGGGCCGTGTCTCGTGTTGTATTTACTGTTGTACAGTTCCGGCACGTGTTTACTGGGGCTGGTAAATACGGGTCGGGGCGTTTCATTTTCTTTCCATAGGTTGAGAGATGGGTTGTAGGAGCAAAAGTGTTATTCATGTTTTTTTTTTTAATTTCAATGCATATCGTGCTCATCTATTGTAAAATGTTATTTGCATTATCTATTTTAGACCCGTACTTAATTTGTTGATTTATAAGCTACACGAAAATCATATAGGTGTATTTTATATGCTTTTGTTTGATTTATAAATTATTTGTTTTTAAAGCATTCTTGATCGAATTTGGCAATGTAATTAGTTTATATGTTATAAACCATTTTAAAAATTTTTTATTAACTTCTAAACTAAATTTCAATCTAACTTACGAAAATAAAATAAAATAACTGATATTTATTATAAGACATTATTATAAATAATTTTGAGTTAATTTTTTAATAATAAATTTGGGAAAGTATAAGATATTTGGTTAAAGTTTATACAAATTTCAAAAAAATAAGACATTATTATAAATAATATAGAGCTTAATTTAAAATATAATTTTAAAAATTCAATTAAAAAGTAGTAATATTATTATAATATAATATTTATATATTATAGAACTTAAAAAATACCAAATCCCGTTACCAAATATCACATAAATCTTCATATTATCTGTTTTGACATTCAAGCACTTTCAGAATTATCCTCATATTTTGTCACTTGGCTTTTTTGGATAAAGTAGTATAGTACAAAATTACACCTATATCTCTGACCTATTTTCCTATGGCATAATGCCTAAAATAGGACCTCAGTTAACTCGAAAACTGCAGTTTGGGTATCAAGTTACAAAAAGTTCAATTTCCCCTCCAAGCTACCATATTGCTTTTGATTTGGATACTCATTTATCCAAATCCATTTCAATTCGCCCAAAGTCAAAATTGGAGTACTATTCACCGAATTTGGCATGTGCCTTCATCCTACATGGACTCGCCACATGGCTTCCCGCGCCCGGTTGACGCCCTTGACTGAGGTGGACCAATAAGAAGATGACACGTGGCACGTGAATATTTTTAACATTAAAAAATTAAAACAAATCATTTTATCTCAGTAATTTAATATCTAAAGAAATTATTGTATTGATTAATCTAATCAATCACATTATTCTAATATAATTAATTTAATATCTAACTAAACTAATAAATTTGACTGAAAATATTATTTATTTCCTTTTTTTAATATATACAATAATTTTTTTGGTAACTTATTTTCAATTTTTTAAACAGAATTATTTTAAAAAAATAAGAGTAAAATGATTTGCAATGTACATGATAATATTTTTTTTGTACATGTACATAATAATAAATGCCCTAAAAATAAATTATAGACTTAAATTTTAATTACCCCAATTTAATATTCAAAATTAATGTATCAATCAATGAGAAAAATGAAATTATTTCCTTGTCCTCTTTTTTTCCGTCCTAACACTGCTAGAAAAAAATTTTTAATTTTTTATTCTTTTCATCAACAATGAAGAAAATCTGGACGTTCTGCATATCAAAAACACAGGAACCAGCTCATCTGAAGAGCAATGATCCGGGGACAAACAGATTCATTCAAGAAAAAGAACAACAATGGATCCAGCAAATCAAACAGCGAATCCAACAGGTTCAGCAACAAAACCAAAATCCAAGACGAACAGGCTTATTCGCCAAAACAACGGATCCAAGCGAGATTCTACAAGTCAAGCAATAAATCAAAACAAAAAAAAAAAGTAACGGAATTTACAGGTAAATCGTGGAAGAGAAGAACCAGGTCCATCCCGATCCGGTTAGGACCAAGACTGTAACAGCCTGGGTAAAAATTTAGTATTTTTACCGGACTGTAAAAGTCCTTTTACCGTGATTTACCGAAAGAATTAATCTTGGGTAATTAATTCAAGGTAAATCGGGCGTCGTTTTTCGTAACCGATGTTCTTCCCGCGCTCGAGATTTTTCCATGGATTTTTCGGGCCTAAGTCGGTATTTTTCGGGTCCCGAAATCCTTAGGAAAATCACACCGGAAAATAACAAAGGGGGTTTCAGTTATTTTCTGGTCCGGATCGGACTCGCTTCATAATGCAGACAAGCTGCATTATTTGAAGCTTCACATGTTGAATAGTAAAAAAACAGTTTAAAAGCAGGAAATCGGTGAAGAAGCAGGGGAATAGAGGAAGAGGAGAAGAAGAAAAAAGAGAGAAAAGGAGAGGAAAAAACAAACGAGAGAAAAAGGAAAGGAAAAAAAAGAGAGAAGAAAAGAAAAAAAAGAAGGAAAAAAAAAGAGAAAATCAGAAGAAGAAAAAAAACAGAGAACAAGAAAAAAAAAAGAAATCAATCAGAAAATAGAGAAAAGAAAAGAAAATGAAAGAAAAAGAAAAGAAAAGAAAATAAGAAACCCGGAAGAGAGGAACACTGCCATCACCATTTCTTCCTCGGGTCACTGTGCACGCCGACGAGATCGGCGCCGCCTCTCGACACACCGCCGCCGACCCCGTGCTCTTCCGCCTGCCGACACGCCGCGACGCGCCGTTGACCCGTCGTGCAACCCGCGTGTCTTCTTCCCCGCTCTCCTGCTCAGCCGCTGCGACGCCTCGCGCCGCCTTTCCACCGCCCTTGGAGTCCCCAGCGTCGCCTCTTGCCCGAGCCAGCTTCCTTCGCGTTGTTGCGTCGCCGCCGCCGTTCCTAAGGTAAGAATCCGACTCATCTGGGCGGGTCGCGGCCGGGTCGCGCCTCCCATGGGTGCTGGGTTGGGTTGTTTTATTTTTTTTTAAAATATATATATATATACATATATATCTGTATATATATATATATATATAATTATTCTGGTATTTAATTTTCAAAAAAAATATATATATTCACTTTGAGAAAAATATAGAAAGTATGATTTATGGTTTTAGGGAAAATGTATGTATATATATACCTTGATAATTATGTTTTGTTTTGGAAAAAATATTATTATATATTTAGGAAAAAATAAATATTATATATATATTTTTTGGAAATAAAAAATACGTTATTATTTTTTTGGAAAATTATGTTAATTAATTTTGAAAAATATATATGGTATACATGATTTATATTTCTGAAATATATAATCATTTTGATAATATAATTGTTTGGAAAAGTATTTTATGTTTGGAAATATATATGTATATTTATAAATTTGTATTTATCTTCAAAAATCAGTTTTTATGAACATATATTTTCTGGAAATAAAAAATATAGCATATGATTAATATATATATTTTTGATAAATAATAATATTTGGTAATTATATTATGGTAAATAGTTTTATAAAAGTATTTTGGAAAATATATATATAAATATGTTATCTTTTCCAGAAAATTATGGTGATTATATTTTGGGAAAAGTATAATTAATTTATGAAAATATTTTGAAAAGAGTTTTAATTAAAGTATGGTACCAAAATTATATTCGGATATACGTACGGTATAGTATTTTCGGTAAACGATGATAATAAAGGATATGAACCGGGATGGGTTTATTTCGCAGTATTGGCATCATAGTATACCAATTATGTGCATTTATGTGAGCATGTGTTGTTGTTTTGTGGTATAGGTTTTGATACCGGGCAGTTTTCCGAGGAACCGGCTTCGGACCGGTCATTGTCTTCAGAGTTGAGTAATCGGCTAAGGTGAGGATGGATTTCCTTCAATATGTGCCTGTATTACTCGGTTATTACGTTATTGATGTTTTTATTTTGGGTTGTTGAGCCCGAGTTTCTGTTGTATACACTGTATGCTGGGCTTGGTTTGGTTGGGTCGTCACAGTTCCGGCACGTGTTTACTGTGTACGGTAAATACGGGTCGGGGCGTTTCATTTTGTTAGCGGAGCGGGCGTTAGGTCTTGTTGGGAAGTCCTTGTGTGTTTGTTGTCCTTGTTTGCATAGTTCACTCCATTTGTTTATTATTTTATATCATTTAGTTAGTGCATTATGGATCCAGTCAATGGACGCCAGCTGTCGCAGAACATTCACATATGAGGTAAATGATGCCATAAATAAGAGGAAATATAAATATTATTAATAATACTAATATTTTCATTACAAACATAAATATTACATTGAGATTTTATAAAAAAATAAAAAATACATTCATCGCCTTGGAACGACGTTGACCCTGAAGTTGTTGGGGTCATTGTTGATGTTGACCGTGATGCTGTCGCTCCACGAGAACCACATGCCGCCTGTGTTGTTTTGGCCAGGAAGCTCGAACCGGTTTGCTTGAGGGAACCGGAGTGGGATGAGACCGTGATCGTCTTCAGGCTGCCACTAGGTCTCCGTGAGAAGAACCATGTTGGGCTTGTACTAGTTCTTCAGGTCCCTCAGGGTACGCGAGAACTCCTGGGAACGCCTAGCGACTCCTCTGCAGTTCCACACCAGTAGTCGGGCCTTTGGCCAAGTTGGAGGTAACCGAGTGACTCTGGGCATGCTTTGGGCCGTCATCAAGAGCTTGTAGTAGGTACCTTGCTCCAGGAAATGGCAAGTGGACTCTAGGTTGAACTCCTAAACTCTTTCAGAAATGAAAAACATGACGGAGTTGGTCGAGCCGTAGAAGGAGGTCCTCAGAGTGCCTTGGTCCTCTAGGAAGAACGTCTCTTCCATGGGAGTGACGAAGAACCTCGACGAGTAGAGTTCGTCGACGAAGACCAGACGTGGCATTCTGCTGGGCTCGTTCGGTAGTTCCTCTAGACGCTCGTTGATCATGCTGTAGGCCAGCCGGTTTCTTCTGCCTAGGTTGGCACCTTCGACGAAGAAGACGGATGATGGAGCAGGCATTCTGACTTGGCGATTTTGTGTTTTTACTGAACGTGTTCGTGTTTATTTTTCTAAACGTGTTACAAACTTGCTTTCAAATGCTTTTGATGATTTACACCTCACCGCTCCGTCTTTTATACTCTTATGGGGAGCGTGATTACTGTTTTCGATCTTCAAGATTTTTCTTTTTGAAAATTAGCCATTGCTTCATTTATTACTTCCTTACTTTATATGTTTTGGGGCTACCAACGCAAGTGTTTTTCATCCCTTTTCCATCTCACGATTTTCTAACGCCCTGGCTACCTTGGCATTTCTTTTTATGGCTTTTACTATATTTTCTTGCATCTTTTATCACATGCATCCGTGACCGTTGTGGCTAGACTGATGGGACCATACCTCGAGTAGAGTGCATGTGCGACAAGCTTACACCTGTTCGGACATCATGGAGGGATACGAGACTTGACGGACGTTTTTGGCTCATGCGGAATTTGTGAACAAGTGGATAACGTTTCTTTCGAGGGACACAGGATGTTCTCGTGATCATCACCTTGCAAGTTAATGGATATCTCTTTCACGAGGAAAACCGACGTCACCGTTAGTTGCACGTGTTACGTTTCTTGGGTTCGAGGGTGTTTACGACCGATCTAGAGCGCCGAACATGAAAACATGTTTTGTTTTAACTTCTTTATGTTTTGTTTTTGTTAAACGAATTTTGTTTTTAATCTCTTTATGTTTGATTTTATTTTCCTTGTTGATGGTTTTGTTTTGCTTTAAATATTTTACTTTTCTGTTAAACATGATTCTTTATATCTTAACAAGAGATTTCGTAACATAAGAGTTTTTGATTTGAAAAGAAAACTTATTTTATTTATTTCATTACGGTTTATAATACGGAGAAGAAGTACTCTAAGGAGTTACTTGCTTCTCAAGATCTTTTACAAGCTTTTGTATGTTCTTCACGTGAGGGAAGAGTTCCGCGCACGCCAGTTCTATCTGCATCACCACCGAGCTGATCTTCCTCAGTGAGACATTCAGCTGCGTCAGAGTCTGCTGCGGAGTGCTGCTTTCAGCCGTTGCCTTGCCCTTCCTATCCTCAGCTTCTTTGCCAGCACGCTTCTTTCACCGTCTGCTGGAGACGACCATGTGTTCTTTCAGACCGACGATGTTCGTCTTGAAGCGCTTCTTGGGAGGCTCTTCATCGGAGCTTGTCGGGAAACCAGTGCCACCGATATAGCTGTTGTTCTCGTAGTCTGAGGTAGTTCGAGATCGGATTGGAGAGTCCATGGCTGTGTGTGAGTTTGCCAGTCATGAGGTTCGGTTTTTATAGAGGACGAGACGTCACTTAAGGGTATAAGCGGTATCTCGGGTTGAGTTTGGACACCTGGCAGAGTGTGTCAGAAGCTTATCGTGGTAGGACCCATAAATAAGACGACAGAATTTCTAGGACGAAATTCTTTTTAAGGTGGGTAGACTACAACAGCCCGGGTAAAAATTTGGTATTTTTACCGGACTGTAAAAGTCCTTTTACCGCGATTTACTGAAAGAATTAATCTTGGGTAATTAATTCAAGGTAAATCGGGCGTCGTTTTTCGTAACCGATGTTCTTCCCGCGCTCGAGATTTTTCCGTGGATTTTTCGGGCCTAAGTCGGTATTTTTCGGGTCCCGAAATCCTTAGAAAAATCACACCGGAAAATAACTAAGGGGGTATCAGTTATTTTCTGGTCCGGACCGAACTCGCTTCATAATGCAGACAAGCTGCATTATTTGAAGCTTCACATGTTGAATAGTAAAAAAACAGTTTAAAAGCAGGAAATCGGTGAAGAAGCAGGGGAAGAGAGGAAGAGGAGAAGAAAAAAAAAAGAGAAATGGAGAGGAAAAAAAAAGAGAGAAAAAGGAAAGGAAAAAAAAGAGAAGGAAAGAAAAAAAAAGAAGGAAAAAAAAGAGAAAATCGGAAGAATAAAAAAAACAGAGAACAAGAAAAAAAAAAGAAACCAATTAGAAAATAGAGAAAAGAAAAAAAAATGAAAGAAAAAGAAAAGAAAAGAAAAGAAAAGAAAATAAGAAACCCGGAAGAGAGGAACAGTACCGTCACCATTTCTTCCTCGGGTCACTGTGCACGCCGACGAGATCGGCGCCGCCTCTCGACACACCGCCGCCGCCATCGAGCTCCCCTCACCATCGCCTTTCGACCGCCGCCGACCCCGTGCTCTTCCGCCTGCCGACACGCCGCGACGCGCCGTTGACCCGTCGTGCAACCCGCGGGTCTTCTTCCCCGCGCTCCTGCTCAGCCGCCGCGACGCCTCGCGCCGCCTTTCCACCGCCCTTGGAGTCGCCAGCGTCGCCTCTTCCCCGCGCCAGCTTCCTTCGCGTTGTTGCGCCACCGCCGCCGTTCCTAAGGTAAGAATCCGACTCATCTGGGCGGGTCGCGGCCGGGTCGCGCCTCCCATGGGTGCTGGGTTGCCGGGTTGGGTTGTTTTATTTTTTAATATATATATATATATATATATTTGTATATATATAATTATTCTGGTATTTAATTTTCAAAATATATATATATATATTCACTTTGAGAAAAATATAGAAAGTATGATTTATGGTTTTAGGGAAAAATGTATGTATATATATACCTTGATAATTATGTTTTGTTTTGGAAAAAAATGTTATTATATATATTTAGGAGAAAGATAAATATTATATATATTTTTTGGAAATAATAAATACGTTATTATTTTTCTGGAAAATTATGGTAATTAACTTTGGAAAATATATATGGTATACATGATTTATATTTCTGAAATATATAGTCATTTTGATAATATAATTGTTTGGAAAAGTATTTTATATTTGGAAATATATATGTATATTTATAAATTTGTATTTATCTTCAAAAATCAGTTTTTATGAACATATATTTTCTGAAAATAACAAATATAGCATATGATTAATATATATATTTTTGATAAATAATAATATTTGGTAATTATATTATGGTAAATAGTTTTATGAAAGTATTTTGGAAAATATATATATAAATATGCTATCTTTTCCAGAAAATTATGGTGATTATATTTTGGGAAAAGTATAATTAATTTATGAAAATATTTTGAAAAGAGTTTTAATTAAAGTATGGTACCAAAATTATATTCGGATATACGTACGGTATAGTATTTTCGGTAAAAGATGATAATAAAGGATATGAATCGGGATGGGTTTATTTCGCAATATTGGCATCATAGTATACCGATTATGTGCATTTATGTGAGCATGTGTTGTTGTTTTGTGGTATAAGTTTTGATATCGGGCAGTTTCCCGAGGAACCGGCTTCGGACCGGTCATTGTCTTCAGAGTTGAGTAATCGGCTAAGGTGAGGATGGATTTCCTTCAATATGTGCCTGTATTACTCGGTTATTACGTTATTGATGTTTTTATTTTGGGCTGTTGAGCCTGAGTTTCTGTTGTATACACTGTATGCTGGGCTTGGTTTGGTTGGGTCGTCACAGTTTCGGCACGTGTTTACTGTGTACGGTAAATATAGGTCGGGGCGTTTCAAAGACGGATCTCATCCAGATCTGTCAAGAGCCGCACCAGACGATCCGTGACCATGGACTTCTGGTCCGAGATCCAGATCAATAAGATGGAGGCAGGCGGCAACGCTTGAGGACGACGTCATCATCAAGCACAGGGTCCTCACCCGCACGACCCACACCCGCGGCGAGCCTCCGCTCAAGAAGCTCCAGAAGAAGTTCGCCTCTTTCGTGGAGGAAATCGAGAAGGAAGACGAAGCCGGAAGAAAAGGAGGCGACGGGGGAAACTACGGAGAGTGCCTGAGGCTGTCGAGGGCGTTCCTGCAGGAGCTTTCAACGTTCGAGACCCCCTGCTGAAGAGCAAGGTTGTCATCGACACGAACCTGAGGGAGAAGGAGACTTCAACGAGTTGTAGAAGGAGATCAACCAGCAGATCTCGCAGGCGGTGGACGACATCGAGGATTTGAAGAGGCAGCTGGAATAAAGCAAGATTGAGCTGCAACACAAGGAGGAGTGCTAGACTATCAGGAAGCTAATTGCCGCGCAGCCGCCGAGGACGCCGCCTCCGTCTACCGCTCCGGTGAGGTCGAGATCGACCGAGGAAGGGACGGTGGTGGGGAGGGAGGAGGAGGAGGAGGAGGTTTTCTGGGTTTTTTGGGGTTTTTTCTTTTTAAAGAAAATTGGGTTCTTTGGGGTTTTTTTTTTTTATGAAAGCTTGGTTTTCTGGTTTGATACAATATTATTTGTTGACATTCAAATCCACAAAAGTATAATTAATGTCCCGATTTAGAATTAGTATGTGTTGATTTGAATTTTATCAATAAGTGAATCCAATACAACTGTTTATTATCAATTTAGCTTAGTTTGTAATTAAATTTATTTTTGTTATAATAATATTTAGTTAAAATTTAAAATCCAAACCAAATAGATAAAATTTATAATTTTGCTAAAATTAATGACAAACAAATACTGTAAATGAATCCAATACAAAGTTAATTTATAACAAACAAGTACAAAGTCAATAATAATATGTTTGGATTTTTTTAAATTAAAAATATTTTCATATTTTACACAAAAAATATTTATATATTAAAAATATTTACCTTATTTATAATCCAGATTAATTAGAATTGATTTTTTTTGTTTCCAATTATAAATAATGATTAATTTCCTTTTTAAAATTTGTATTGACGTTAAATTAATGAGAAAATTGAATTCCAATTGTAAGTAATAATTAATTTCCTTTCTTGATTTTGTAATGATTTTGAATTATTCAGAATTGAAAATTTTCCAATTATAATTAATAATTAATTTCATTTTTAAAATTATTCATCTCACACTTTAAAATATTTTTTAATTTGAGACTCCCCCCACATGCCACATGTCATCTTTTTACTGGTCCACCTCAGTCAAGGGCGCCTGCAGCCACGTGGCGCGTCCACGTAGGATGAAGGCACATGCCAAATTGGGTGAATAGTGCTCCAATTTTGACTTTGGGCGAATTTAAATGGATTTGGATAAATGAGCACCCAAATCGCAAGAAATGTGGTAGCTTGGAGGGGAAATTGAACTTTTTGTAACTTGATACCAAACTGCAGTTTTCGGGTTAACTGAGGTCCTATTTTAGGCATTATACCTTTTCCTATTGGCTCATCATTTTTCTTTCCATATTTTTTTTTCCTTTCTTCCACTTTATGTTTAAATGATTCATTTAAATTAACCGAGATTATAAGATCAACTAATTTTAAAATGGGCGTTGATTTTAGTTTTCAAAAAATGAGAGTATGACTTACTACTCATTAATTGGCCAATCAATACCAAAAAACAATGTCCCTCTTATGATGGTGTTTTTTTTCAAAGATTCTCTACTTTTTTATGTTGTCCTCTTTTTCACTTAGAGGATTAGGAATGTTTAAATATTTTTAAAATTTATATTTTATTGAATTTGAATTTACTCAATCAATTCAATTTGTTGAGATTCTTAAATTAAGATAATATTTTTTTGTAAAAGAATTTTAAAATATCTAACCTGAAAAATATGTTGATTCAAACACAATTATAAGGAAAACAAAACTTCCATAATTTAAGGTAAATATTTTTTTCCTTCAATCTTTTCGTGACTGAAATTTTAAGGCGACTTGGTGGCCTGGAGATTGACCCTAGTGATGTCATGGATGCTGGATCATCTCTTATCCTTGCCACCTGTGCTTTGTCTTATAAATTACTTCTAAGCATGGTTAGCCACTTGAGTTGGTGTTCTTGAAGTGACAAAACTGCGAGAGATGTTCCTCTAGTCTCCCTCACAATATTTTTGAAGACCCATCAGAAAGGCTTGTTGAAACGCCCCGACCCGTATTTACCAGTCACAGTAAATACGTGCCGGAACTATTCTTATTGATAGGCAAACAGTACTTCACAACAAGTACAACACAATATCAATCCAAATACTACAACTGTCACCCATACTCGGGGACCATTATTCAAGCATCACACTCCAAACAAAGCTCTACAACAGAAGCAAGATATATAAAACAACAACAGAGGCAGAGCAGCCCCAAAAACATATGACATATGCAGCACCGGAAGACTTATGCACAAATGCAGCGGGGGATGGATCCGGGTTCTGGCGGAGAAGAATGCAGCAACCAGTCGTTCATCGTACCTGTACTACGAGCAAACTTATCCTACGTGATGAAACCACGTAGGCGAGGGGTGAGTCCGAAACGCTCACCGGTATATCAAAGTACAATCATGGATAAGCAGTAATATGCAGGCAACCATAACACTTCAGAAAATAAACACAGGCAACAGTCATAACTATACCAAACGCAACACTGATCAAGTCTGCACCAAAGCTAAAAGACAATTTACTTTTCCAATTTTAATAACCGGGCCTCGTCACTGGACAAGCTAAGATCGTACCAGGTTATTAACTAATTCCGGGTGCTAGATTAAAACAGAACCCGAGATCAACATCCCAAAAACCAAACAGGGATCAATATCCAAAGGATCAACATCCTTATATCAAGTAACCCGATCATGGCCACCACAAAATAGTCTCTGACCATCCGGTCGTACCACTACTTTCGTGACACTTAAGTCATCAACACAATTCCAATTATCCAAATTCTCAAGTTATTCAACAGTTAACAGACCAAACCTCTGCTAACATCTAAGACTTACTGAGCTCAAAACACATGATTCAAACCTTCAACAATTCCATATCACCAAACATCCATAGGAAATATAAACAACAATATAACAGCACACAACAGTTCAATCGAACAACAAAACACAACCAAATAGAGTATTATAGGCAACATATCAAAGGTTATCCATCCTCACCTTAGCCGATTATCAGTTATAGAATTCCTCAGCAAGTTCCAAAGCTGGTTCCTCAGGGAACTGCTCGTTATCAACTCCTATATTAAACAAATAATATGCACACATAAGATGGTATGCACATGTCAGACTAATACTGCATGCCGTAAAATAAAATACTGATCCGACTCGGTACTGCCTCGGGTTATATCATTATTATCATCATCATTCACCATTTTTTGTGTCGAAAATATTATACCGTACTTATACCCGGATATTATTCCGGTACCATACTTGCTAATACCCTTTCCAAAAGTATTTTCATAAAAAATAATTATTCTTTTCTTAAAATATATTTTTTCCAGAAAAATACTTCAAATATTATTTTCAGAAATGTAACTCAATTTATTATTATTTTTTTATTTTTCGGACTGGGCCAAATAGTGCTAGCCCAAGTCCAAACCCAAGGGTCAACACCTAGCCCATATCACAAGACTCAGGCACCCAGGCCTAAGTCAAGGCCCAGACCAGTAACAGACCCAAGCCAAGCTAGGCCTGGTACCACACAGCCTAGGACCCGACCTAGAGACCCTATCCGGGTTGTCTTCAACCCACGGGTCTGCTCACCTTGGTGAGCTCGACGGGGGCGGCGCGGGACGAGGCATGCGAGGCTGTTGGCAGGGCGAGGAACGTGACGTGAGGAGGAAGGGAGGCGGCGCGACGTGACTGCAGGTGGTGTCGCATGGAGGCTTGCGGTTGTGGTGATTGCTGGCGGCGGCGAGCTGCTGATGTCGACTCGTCCGGTGTGCTGTAGCGAGGAGGAGAGCAGGGAGGAGCGGCCGGCAAGAGGAGAAGGAAGGAAGAGATGGTGATGGTGGCGAGCTGGTGATTTACGGTGGCAGTGGTGGTCTCGGGTGGTGGTGTTCACGGTGTGAGAGGAGGAAGAGAAGAAGAAGAAGAAAGGAAAGGAGGGGGTGGGGTGGTTGTCCAAAACGACACAGTTTTTTGTGTGTGTGGTTATTTTGTTGTTTTTTTTTTCTTTTTTTTTTCTTTTCTTGTTTTGGTTTTGTGGGTGAGTGGCACTGGGTGTTTGAGTTTTGCAGGGGAAAGAACGAGAAGAGAAGCTGGGCAGTAGGTTTGTAGGTGAGGAGATGAAGATGAAGGTGAAAGTGATCTGCGCATGGAGAGGCAGAAATCACGGGTTTAAATAGGCGTGCATGGTGATACTGGTGACACAAGAAGAAGGCAGCGGCAGCCCTGCATAATTGAGGCATAATTGAGATGCCTCAATTATGCAGGTTGTCTGCATACGAGGCGTGTACCGTCTGGACCAGAAAATAACTAATATACCCCCTTACCTTTATTTCTGGTTCGTGCCCTCGAGGATAAACCTGACTTTTCTGAAGATTCCTGGACCCGAAAAATCCGCAAAAAAATCTGGAACGCGGGACAGGGCTTGGTTTCAGAATCCGATGCTCGATTTACCACGAATTAATTACCCAAGATTAATTTCAACAGTAAATCACTACATAAAAACTTTGACAGTCCTGGTAAAAGTGCAAATTTTACCTGGGCTGTTACACTTGTGGTTTGTACCAAATAACACAACATGATATACAGGATACCAAATCATGATGTTACACATGCATTCTGGCATAATAAGCATTAAGTAATTATTTTATAAGAATTCCAGCACAATCGCGTGTTAGTGATTATTTTGCTGCGGTTGGAGTTAATCTAAACTAATGTCTTTACAAAATCCCATGTAGTTACCTGTGGATCCACCACCGGTTGATGGGTTTGAACACCGCCATGTTTGTAGGATATTTAGTATCAAGAAAATGAATTAAATGCTTGATTTCTCTTTAATGGCTACAATTCGGGATTATATTTTTCTTTGATTTTAAAAATTTGCTTTCCTTATCGAGCAAAACCGGTAAATTAGCATTTGGGTTTTTTTTTTTCAGCACTTAGGGGAGAAAATAAAGAAGATAGGGAAGTGATTTTTTAAGGAACTCCTATTTCTTTTACTGTTTTTGTTTCTGTCAGCTTTTGCCTTACAGATTGTGAATATCCAACCACTGACTCATAGATATCCATTATTTGGTATCATGCTAAAAGTTATCAAAAAGAATAATTTAAATTAGGAATGTTATTAAAAATACGGCTAGTTACAATTAAAATGTTCAAGTTAATTTCAAAATTAAAAAGGATACAGAATAAAAACAATTAAAATTATGGCTAGATATTGAAAATTTGTTTGCTTACCTTTTTGAAGTGGAATGGCTTTTGTGGGAGAGGAGCGTCTCTGGAGAGATTTAGATTTGGTCTGGAGAGATTTAGATTTGGATTGGGAGAACTTTAGGCTTCCTCACCTTATATATAGTTGCTAGGAAAGGGTTATGGAATAAATGCTATTGATTTTATATATTTAATTTGTTGACTAATTTCCTTTACATGTGCTAGGCCGTTTTGCTTGGTGTCCAATTGATCTAGTCATTTTTTCCATTTACATGTGCTTTATTGTGCCATTAACTCCTCTCATTAATTTGTTTTTTTATTATTCAAATTAGCCAGAGTTAGTGGGGATATTTGACATTGACTATACACATTGATTCCACTAATGGAATATAATTATTAATATAACTTTATTGTATTTTGCCTCATGTTATCTATTTTTAATTTTTTATATATTTTGCCACATGTCAATTAGGTGTTGTGCTAAATGTAACATTCTTAGGATCTTAAATGTCAAAATAGTAGAGTCCTTTGAGTGAGACTTCTACTATTATATAGTATAATAGAAACGCAGTCTCCTGCTGTGTCGCATTTCTTATAACTTATCTCCACGTGAGACTATATATGGTCCTTTTCGGATTCTGGCCCAAGTTAACAACATTGTGGCTTACAAACTTCTCCCGCTACAACCATCCACGATGTGTTTCACCCTCAAGACTCTTGCAATCCTGCCACTCCTCTCTGGACTGTACCTCTTATGCCTTCATCCAACTGGACTCAAAAAAACAAAAAAAATAATTAAAAAAAAATCTTACACAGTTGGAAGTTCCCTTAAGGCATTCTGCTGTCACTAACTAATGGCTAATTAAGAGGGTCAATCAGCCTTCTTCTAAAGCTACTTTTTTTGGCCGACCCCCAACGAAAGTAACCAAGAGGTATAGGTGGGGATACTTGATATTGTTGCCTTCCCTGTCCACTTCTCAATTTAAAATATATGAATGTAATCCAGAATGTTTGGGAGGTTAGATGCACTCACGAGCATCTGGGAGAAAATTGTTGGATTTTTAAATCAATCCAGTCAGAACAGAACAGAACAGAAATCATCTCCCCCAACATCCAAGCAAACTACTCGAGAAATGACTAGTTTCTTCTTCTTTGTACACCCACTGCCTACAGCACTACCTCTTTGCTTGTGCTCCCTTGGACGACAAGTATCTCGAAAACTCTAAATCCTTTAAGAAAAAACATTATTTTCTCGGCTGATATGCCCAAGTTACAAGGCTTTCTATGTCAATGAAACTGCTTCATAAGAATATAACAAGAAGAAGAACGCACAGTTGGGAAAATAGAACCTCCTAATATGGCAGGATTTTAACATAAGGGATACCACATCGTATCCAGAAAACGTCAAGTAACAAAACCTATTTGGCACTTTTATGTACACTATGAAATGAAATTGATGCAACTGAAGACCAAATGGATAGCATTTGTACACTGTACCCCAAGCTTTGGTTTCTAAATAATATTCTTTTCCCGTGTATAATCTGCTCTCCCTTTTAAATTACCAGCTATAATGAGGGAATTCAGGGACAAATATCGATAGGACCATCCTGATGTCCTGTGTAAGACCGTGAGAGCTAGCTCCATTCTCTGCTTCCGCATTTGAATTCCATCACCCAGAAAAACCCCACAGTCTCTGCAAAAATGAGATCACTTATCATCAACAGTCACAGAAAATGAAATCGTTCACAAAAGAGAACAATAAACCAAATTGTCATATTTTGTGATGACTTGCATCTTTAAAAATGGAAAGCTCCATACACGCTATGGCAACTAATGGTCAATTATTTAGAAAGCTACCCAAATACAAAGAAAGAGCAATGCATCACATAGAAAATGTTGATTGATCAAACAAGTTTTGGCCCCAATGCTATAAACTTAAGGCTAAATAATGCATAATAGTTATGCATATCAACTCCAACCCAAATCTCATACATCAGGCCATCCACACCCTGTTGCAATTTATTTGTTAATGGCAATATTAATTGCCTTGCAAATCCTCGAGTCATATACCACAAGCATCTTTTCAATGCAGCAGCATCAATCTTCATCCAAAAAATAAGAGGAAGCACATCAATATTAATTTGAGAACTACCCCCATCAAATTCAGGTATCACCCTGCCCAAAAGCTCGTGATACGACAGATATGAGGAATAATTGAAACGGTCAGATAAACAATTATAGGCATAGAATTTGGGTGATTTTTTAGCTTTTAGCAAAACAACCTGCAGTTGATACAGTAGTTTCAACCATTCTGAAGCTGTCATTACCCAAGGACAAGGCTATAGTAAAACAAATGTCCAACTGAATCCTCTTAATCCATCCAACTCCAGACACACTGGTTCAAATTTGCAATACTAGGGGAATCCATTTAATGAATATGAAATAAGACCCGTGTGAAAGCATACTATATTTATAACAAATGAAGAAGCTACAGAAAGCATATGCAACTACAGTACTCAACACAAGCACAATAGACAGAAGACAGAAAAAACTGCGAAGACAGGCTACCATCCTGATCTAACATTTCACAAGACCAAGTAATTTGAAAGCTGACATCCTTTGACATAGCAATTTTTCATATATAGATAAACCAGCCTACATGCTGGATCTACAGGAGTTCATTCATCCAACTTGCCTCATCCCGCAACCTTATCAGACTTGCCAGTGAATATTTTTTACAGTCACACAGGGTTTTGCATACATTATCCAACAACTGATTGGTCAAGCCAATTGATGGAGTTTCCCTATTGAAAATGGCCCAATCGCCAAAATAACATCCAGCGCCTCAAAATAATCCCATCTGTCCAAGTTATGCATGAACAGTAATTTCCCTATGAAGTTGTTGCTTCATTCATTTAAATGGGATTGCAGGATGCATCCAAATAAAGCAGGTATAAGTTGTTGCACGGGTGAAAGCCAGAGTACACCCTTTACTGCATCTATCTAATAACCATTCCCCCAGCATGTTTAATAAAAAAAACAAAAGGGGCTTGAAACAGCCATCTACAATTATCTACATAATTTTCCAAAACTGATAAAGACTTGTACCTTTCAAAATTGAAGGACCACCTGACTGTGTATGACCCCGATATCCAGTTCACTCAAGTTGTTGGCCGTGTCATTGTAGATAAACCACGCCCCACAGGTATAACGCCAGGATAACCATCATCTATGTTCTCCTCTTCTAAGGATGCTGACCAAAATATAAAATAAGAATTAAGGAACAAAAAGAATCTAGGTAAAGTTTACCTCATTTGAGTGACACGCAACTACAAACCAAGAAATGAAAAAAGAAATAACACTTGTTATGTATAGTGCACCCAACATGGAATGATTTATTGTAAACAAAAGCTTCTCAACATAGAAAATAATCTTCCAGTGTCATTCACCCCCTGTTTGGTATTAATTCGAAATGGGAAATGAATTCAACTCTTAAGGATATTTTTGTCTATCTATACATATTTATAGTTTTGTCATAATATTTCGTTTTGATCTTATAACTATTAATATGTATATATGGACAAAAATATCCTTAGGAATTGAATTCATTTCCCATTTCGAATTAATATGTAAAGCACTTGTAAAACTACTAAGGATTTACATTTCCAAAATACTGTTAGTTGCTAAAGAAATCAAATGTAGAGAAACTACCAACTAGTATTTGACCTAGCTTTCGCTTTTCAAATCTCAGGGAAAAGAGAGCTCCACAAGGCAGAATTAAATCATTGGTCAATTCAGGGTACTTACCACTAACATCCTCCCCAGCCTGTGTCCCAGCAACCCCGATGCACGAGTATAGAGAATCTTCATCTATTTTCAACTGCTCATATGCAATGTATATATCTTCTATAGTGGCAGCTTCATATAATGAAGTGAGCTCCTTAATACATGAAATATCCTGAACCAGAAAAAAAAAAAGGAAAATGTTAATCTCTTGTGTAGATATGGCATCAGCAATCAAGGACAAAAAGAGATTTCAGGGTGTTGACCCATTTAAAGCAAAATGATTTCCTAATAAGATAAAGACCAAACTCAAGAATCGGGGGTAAGATATTAACGTATCATTTTACCTTTCCGGGAACAGAAGAAGCTTGCAAATGAGCAAGTAATCCAAGCCAATATGCATTGGACTTGATTTCACCTTCATGTCTCATAAGAATGGTTCTTTTGGCCTGTAGATTGCAAAAGATTTACTGAACTGTATAGCCAATAGCACGAAAGAAAACTGTAGAATTGATACAAAATTTAGACAACATCGCTACATTAAGTGGCAATTACAAATGAAAAAAACTATCACATCTAACGAGTAAATTACAACCCATCTAGCTGTTAATAAGAGTGAATTCAACATGTTTTCCCACAACAGAACTCCATAATAGGATAAATGCTTATAAAGAAAAGGGATGTATATATTCTTGTATTGTAAGAACTAACCCTGTCCAGCTCCCTTTGGGCAATTTTGTTGCTGTGTAACCCTCTAAGCACACTCTTGCATGCATCAACAGCCTTGTATACCTGCATTATTTATTAGAAGCAAAGCAGGAAATAACTCTGAATGTGCAGCAGACTAATTACTAAGACAAGAAGTAGACGCAACAGGAAAAATAATTATTAAGAGAATAAACTGACACCTCACCTTGCCAGGAGGTGATGTTACAGTTATCACATACCATCCAAGCTTAAGTCTATCAAACAGACTTAACTCAAATGATACATCATATGTCAATCCAAGAGAATCCCTGACCGTCGTAAAAAGCCTGCGCAAGGAATCAAATCAATGAACAAAAGCAACAATAATTCATAGCTTAGGTGACAACAACATTTCACATTGGAAGAAACTAATCAGGATTTAGGTGTTGGCAAAGGTATTATGTTATATATGGTATTGAAGACTCCACCCTGTTGCATATCATTAACTTCCCAAACTGCACCACGCCCATAACACTAATGTAATGATCATTTGTGCCTTGTTGGGTAAAGCAATAAAATAGTAATCGTAAATGGTAAAAGAAAAATTTCTTCGAAGGAAAGTAGAAAACTATCTCAAAAAACATGTTCTTGCTTTTACATAATAAAACATCACAAACCACTAAATTTGCTGGTCCACTGGACAAGTCTCCTGGACGGACATGTGCTTTGGGCCAATAATCTAAAGTATTTCCAATGAATAACAGCCAATGTGGCCAATAGGGACGGAAGTGGTACTCATACTGAAGGGTATCCAATGTGTATCCACCTTGATAATTATCCACTACCCATTGGTATTTTGGATCCTACTGCCATCACAAATTGGTAACAGCTACTAATGGTACTAGTATAAAACTAGCAGGGATACTCTTCTAGTATTAAAAAAAAAAAAAATACAATATGTAGGAATGGATAGAGTTGCATTGTGCATTTCCAGAATATGCAACAAGGGATGATATAAGGAGTTTTCCTTTCAGTTTTAAATAAATTACCTAGAGTTAATGATCTCAGCCAGTAGACTCATTGTAACCTGAATGAAAAGTTGATGACTACGAAGTTTTCCATGCATTTGATTCTGCATAACATTCCCCTGAAGTAGTTGTTCATCAGATTTCGGTGGAGCGTCTGCAAAGCCATTACCAGTCATCAGATATTACATCATATTTAAGTTTAGAAAAAGGATTCCAACACATCAGCTGTCAACTCAAAACCAACAAGGTATTTACATTCACGAAAAAAAGGCAAGGTGTGGCTCTGAATTTCCAAAAAGGAAATGCCTGTAACCCTAAATAAAAAAAAAAATTCAAAATTAAAGCCAAAATCAGATTGACTACCTGCACAGCCACGCCTTTTCCAAAGTGAACACATTCTATATGTCCTCTACTATTCATCGAACTACAACCACTATTTAACCGGAAAATGTATCATAACATACAAATATTATACTTTACCACTGGGCCTTTTGCAATTTTCATCACATGCAGTCAAAAAATAACTCCTGAATGCCAAATCTTCTCAAAACAATTACACATATTTCACTTGGTTCTCCGTCAAATAGCACAATTTGGGGATAGGCAATCATAAGTGGTGAATATAGGACAAACATTCAGAAAAACTCGATAAAATGCCTTGGTACTCTTGTGTAAAAAGCAAGAGGGTTGAGGTACCGGGTTTGAGTCCCACCTTCATCGACTAGTATAAAAAAAAAACTTGATAAAATGCCTTAATAAAAGTCATGCTTTCTATACCTAGAGCCACATTTCTTATTGTGGTGAACCTGCGATCCTCCTAAAGAACATAATTGTTCTAAACGGTTCTAGTATCAGCAATCACAAAGACACTTCTTTCATTTTCCATCTCTTTTTCAGCTTCTTACTTGGCCACTTGAACCTGCTATAATTCTTAAGCATCTTAAAACAATCAAATTGTAAGCTGCAAATCCAATATGATGTGGGGTGAGCAGCCGTAATGGCATGATTGCTACCGTCTCGCAGCACAGTGAATGCCTGCCACTGAAAATGGTAGAACTATGCCATTTAAAGAAATCACATCCACCTGACATACTAGTCAAATTTGACAGATGTCCCAGACACACTTCTTCGGGCATAAGCCACACATGTATGACCATTCACTTGAAAAATAGCTTTTCCTCTTGGAATCTACTCGCTCTGGTATACTGGCCGTCATCGAGCCACTTTGGCTCACACAAGCTTAACTCCTGGGGGAGGACTACCTCACTTCACTGAGAAAGTTCTCAAATGCCAAGGTCTAGCAAATGCACGAGAATGGATACAACAGATCAGCCAGAACCAGGAAACAATTTTAAGAAGTCCATAGGAAACAAAGGGATCGGTAACTCAGTCCAGACAAGTTTACAGATCATACTCTTCCAAAGAACTGTTGATGTCCTAAATTACCAGTAATGAAATTTAAGTTGAAATATCAGCTATTATCAGCTTGAACAACTAAATAGACATTTTTATTCAATAAAAATAATTGGAGAAACAGAAAATCTCGCACTACCTGTGAGTATATTTCTAATAAGAATTATCAGGGAAAAACTAACCATGTGTAACTGAAGTGTTGCCAATTGACTCAAGCAGATCATTTCCATCAACTGTCAAACCCCAGCGATTCGGTGCAGGACCTGCAATATATGCACATGCTCTCTCATCGGTGTCCTTCAAAAACACCTGCTAAGAAGAAAAAACTGTGTAAGTACTCTTATCACTAGTATTTACAAGAATAGCTAAAATAACACCATCAATTGGAAAGAAACAGCTTCAAACTAAGACTGGAAGCAAGCTAAATTCTGCATTTAAAAAAAAAAGGAAAATAAAGTCACTGCCAGATCTCTAATAATTCAGCTGAATCTCTGACACAGAAAAATTCAAGCAGACAGTTTTAAAAGTTTGAGGAAACCTTAATTCAGGGCTCAGCCACAACCTAGTGGACAACCTTCTAGAAAATTCAAAGCAGAAGACATCATTTTGATGATCTTTAGTTGGTAAGACAGAATACCAAAATGGCCATTCAAAAACAAGCAACAAAGATAATATTTTTCTAGTTCTCCAGACTGAATAATTGAAACCAAGATCACCAACCAAAACTCTCACCATTCCATACCACCATTGTTGGGCCTATCATGGATCAAACAAAAACAATATGAGAATTTGAAGAATAAATATACAAGTGATACTTGTGACATACGACTTGCGCAAGTACAAAGATAATCACACTCCAGCAATGAAAACCTCGATCCTAGACAAGCAAGTTAATAAAGGACAAAAACGTTTATTATTCATCCGACTCAAAAAGTGTTTGTCAATTCCTCACTGCAGATAACAATTCAAGGAATGAATATCAAGTTTGGTGATGGAAAACAATCTATATGAAGTTTTCAAACTCAG
Organism: Turnera subulata; assembly: GCA_028386065.3. Taxonomy (NCBI): domain Eukaryota; kingdom Viridiplantae; phylum Streptophyta; class Magnoliopsida; order Malpighiales; family Passifloraceae; genus Turnera; species Turnera subulata. The sequence goes on along the minus strand of JAKUCV010001609.1, from coordinate 20,550 downwards.
AACAAGCTTCATTATTGATTATTAGAGCTCTCTTAAGTCTTAGGTGTTAGGAATGGCAGACCAAAGACAACATTATTTGAAGGCACTAGTGTGACAAGCCCAAACCGGTTACTGAAATTGCTTTGGCAGAGATATATCTCATCTTATGGCTCACTTTATATATGGTTGTAGTATTCAAGTTTCTAATAAAGCACAACAGCAAGTTATAGGAAAGTAGCTTCAGTCCTCACCTGTTGAAATTGCAAATCTGTGGGGGATGGCCGAAATATGACTGGACTGACATCTTGCTCTCTATCAGAACTTCTTTTTTTAACTGTGCCTAGGTAATCAATAATGCAAGACTCAATCTCTTCCTCTGAGAAGTCCCCAACAATACTTACCTGCAGAATACAGAGATGCATCCATTCCCATATGACAAGATAAATCATTAATCCAGACTGGGAAATCAGTTCAACAGAAAGTGATCACACACCTCCATATTACCACCTACAAACTGGTTCATCACTGCATCTCTCACAGTTTCCAATGTCAAGTTCTTCAACGACAGGGGTGATGGCTCCACAAATCGCTCATCTCCATTCAACATCGCTGTAATTAGCTTATGAGCTGTTGCACGCTCCAAGCTTTTGGGAATGGACCGATAATATGATAAGTATAGTTGCCTCGCTCTATCGAATGCATCATCAAGCCAGACACTATGCTGTGATACAGTAACACCAATATTCAGTTAATTGTACCAAATTATCAGTTTTAATATTAATGAATGGGGCACCGAAATAAAGACCAAAAGACATCTTGGAAAAGGATCAAATATTTAAAAATTGGCAGACATGGCAAACGAAAGGTTACCTCAAGAACCATGTGAAGCAACTCAAAGGCAGCTCGCATCCCATTGTCACGCAGAGTGAAACGGAATTCCATGCAAATGAATTCCTCTGTTGACTCCAAAGAGCAATTTATGAGGTGATTCACACAAAACAGTTCTACCTGAGGAAGAGATCAGAATAAGAGTATAAGAGTACAGAAAGTTATAAATCCAAAAACAGACATGTTTAAGGGCTCCAAGAAATATATGTTACCGGATTTAGAATAATACAGGTGCATGAAGAATAAAAATAAATAAATAACTACTCACAAAAATATTTTGCACCATACCTACAAACTTCAGATTTAGACTGTAAATTTTTCATCGGGAGATTGTTTTCTCTAGTCACATATCAGTGTACTGAGGCATAGATATCTATAATGGAAACCGGGATTAGATGCTCTAGGATTATAGGACTTCCAAAATGAATTGTTTAGTAGGGCGTACATGTTACCACTCTATAACACTTAAATCCGCAAAATTTTCTCGACCAAATAATTATTCAACATACCCACATGGCATAACCCTCAGGATTACAGAAGATGGCTTACGGCTATTAAAATACAAAAATGCACCTGTTAATTAGCTGTCAGCAGAAAGCACACTATAGTCATATACCATTAGATTAAATTGTTCTAATGGGCCACTTCTAATTTATTCATTCTACAAAACAGGAGAAGGTGGAAAATCTTCCCAAACATCTACCAAAAGATTGATAGTCTATAAGAGATTATGGAGTGCACATCTTTGCACGACACATGAATGCCAGTACCCAACTAAGAACCCAGCAAACTGGTTAAGGAATAGAAGTTTTGAAGGTAATCTCCTTGGCAAGTTTTGAATCAGGTGGCTGCTCAAAGATCCCAAACCCACAACTTTTGAACCCTACTACTTATATTACACTGCATAATACAATTGTTATCGGCAACAGAATGCTGTAGACCTAATCAGCAGTACCAGTCCTACATTTTCAGCATATCATGGATCTACTTGATAAGAATTTTAGTTTTTATTTCCCTGGATATTTCATACGCTTATGACACAAAGGTACTCTAAGAGGAAGGAGCAAACATCAGTTAACAATTGGCTACCCACAATTTTGATCATATAGCTTCAATTCCAAAAGAAAGCTTGGAAGTTGAAAATGAAGAATGATTTTAATTTTTGACCAGTGGCTGAAAAGACTAAGTTTTTACCCCCCATAAAATAGGAAAAGGAAAGGTTATACATAACTCCCAATTGAGAACAGTCATGTTATTTGATGTCATTAGATATAACTAATCAATAACACAAGAAATGTCTACAAAGTACTAGTTCTTTCAAAAAACCAAAGAAAAAAGAATGTGGTTTGATACCAAGTAATATGGCTTCAATTACCTGCTCCCTTGAAAAGTTTCCAACACGACCTCCCTCACTAAGAGTTCGCACACCCACAACAACAGCTCCTTTTGCATCAGCGCTTTCAACTGCTCGGCCTCCCCCAACAATAAGCCGCATAACACCTCCGCGGGACTCACTTTCGGAAATCTTTCAAAACAGAAGAGATGAGGTAAGTATACACAGAATATGGACAGAGATCAAAGCTGTCAAACCCATTCTCAACAAATATCAGTCAATGTGAAAACATAAAAGAAAAAAGAACATTAAAAGTATTTCAAATTTCGCGATGATGAATAAAATAAAAACATGAATGAGGCAAACCTTATAATTTACAGCAATTTCATTTGAAAGAAGACGTTGAGTGATCCCTGTTTCTTCGTCATGCAATTTGGTGGCATTTACGTCGGGACGTAAAGGGATGAAGGACGGTCTACGTTCTGACTTTAACTCCTCCAACTGTGAAGAAGATATCAATTCTGTGGGCACTTCAAGCTACAATACAAGAAAATGAATTTATTTTCATCAGTTGTCCATTGAACAAAATATCAAACAAGTGGATTGAAGATCATGTGGGTGTTGAAAGTCACCTCTGGCTCAGCTTCAATTGGCTCCTCCAATCCTGATCTTATAGCAGCTGTAATTTCATCCGACGATATCTTAAACTCAGTTTCACCCAATCCATCTACATGAACTTGCTTCGGTACACATGCAACAATTGCAGCAGGAGAAGGTGCAGTTGGTTTCCCAAAATCAGAGATGAATTCTAAAACCTCTGCGCCAACAGAGTTCACCTACACACACAAGCAATATATCAGCATAACGACAGAAAGGGAGAACAACTCTGCAACATTATGTGCCTCAAAGAGAGTAAATAAATTAACTTTTCACCCGACTTTAGGAAAGTAGTCAAGTCCAAGTGAACTAGCCTTTTATTTAAAACTCTATACATTCTATTCATAAATATCTAAAAAAACATCTTTAACTTAAAATTTATTTCATTACCGTCCAGCAAAATGCTGCCAATACCCCAGGCATGGACAGTTGGTCTCATACAGCAGGAAAATTAATTTTTAAGCTTAGTTATTTATGGCACTATATATGCAGTGAAATATTTAAGTACAAGCAGATTCTGCAGTGCAAAAGAATGTTCAACCCTTGAACAAGCCTTGGTGGCAACTGAAACTTATATAAGGAAAACGGTCTAGTGACCCACATTGAATCTCTTTTCTTTTTCCTAAAAACGACCCACTTAATTCCTTGGACTAGTATAAGCATGCTCTTTAACAGAATCTACCACATATTTGTTTATAAAGGAATGAATAAAAAATACATGAAATTGAGGAATAAATAATAAGATACAATAGCAACTGTTAAGATAGGAACATATCACAGGTGATGGCCTACTACTGCTTATTCTTGCCTCTTGCCTTGTCTATGTTTGCAACTCCTCAAAGGGAGTTTAACCTTGCAACTCTTTAAAGGGAGTAGGCTACCTTTGAGTTCTTGTTAGATAGAGATCTCAAATCTCATAAAACATAAATTGATTTAGTTCTTTACTTTCTTTATTGAGAATAATTGGTCCTATAGATAAAGACCAAGTACATAAATCGTAATCCAGAGAAACTAGGACATAAATAAAACCAAGCCTATTCTAGCACGAAACCATTCAATGAATAATTCCTATGGTACAAGGAAAGCAAATAACTAGGAATTGTAATTCTAAAAGGAAACACAACTATGCAACCCTAAAATAAAGGCACGCTAAAGTACTAGGATTTGTTGCAAAGCAGGACTGTAGCTGTAGATTCAACAGAAACAGTTAAAAATGAGCATGTAAAATGCAAACAAGAAACCGGATTTCTAGAATATGAAGCTACCAATAAATTTGAATACTAAAATGAGGTTACTGCATCTGATGGGTCAATAGCCATGTCTGGCAACTTACTTCTTCTAGAGTGACCGTCCCGGCGATAGCAAGCAAACTCTCATGACCTTGTATCTGATCCATCACAGTGTGGCCCAAAGCGTCATTCTCCATAATAACTTCCAAATTATCAACAGATGATATATTATCAATCATAGCAGCCATATGTTCACTGTCTTTTAGAAGTGCATCCATGTATCGAGTCAGTTCACCCTTTGTGACACCAAATTCTTTAAGCCTTCGAACCTACAGCAGAAAAAAGATAGTGATACTGGCAACCAAAGAAAGGGAAATGTACTTTGAATATCATCAACAGAGATTACAAGTTTCAAAACAGATTAAATACTCATATGTTTGCAACAAAACAAAAAAAAAACAGATTAAATACATTCTTCCGCATTGTATATTACTAAAAATATTAAGGGTAGATGCACTGCATGCTTCAAACTGGGACAAGAATAATTTATCAAACAAAGTAGCAGAGGCTTCTGCTACTGTTAGAAAAATTAGAAGCAGGATAAAAGAAAAAACAACTATGAAAAATTTAAATAGTTAGGCTCCTTCCAGTTCTCAACTAAGAACATCATAATGATAAAAATCCACATCATAGCAAGCTATACAAGATCCAATACACGAATTAAAATGGCCACTGTTCAAGCAACCAAATTGCCGAAGGAAACCACAACATTGACTTTTCTGTCAAGATTGAAAACTCACATAACAGCTATCCATTGACTTGAAAATGGATAAGTATCTTGAAACACTAAAAGTGAAAATTGGGCCAAAACAGTAGCACAAAAGAAAATAAGATAACTTTATTAGCCATGCAGATCAAGAACTAAGAGTTCCAAAAGCACGAACCTCTTGCACAGCAACTTTAATTGCATTTTGCCAATTCCGGGGTTCTGCAGTCACTGTAAGAGTTGTGACGGTGCAACCTTCACGTCCAGAATCACTATGTTCCAATTCTACTGAGGTGAATGGAGGATTTGAACTCTGACAATCAGCAAAACAGTAGAAGTCATGAGGAAACTGGATGAATACACTTCAAAGCAAGTAGACCCTTAATCAGCATCATCTTACCAGGCAGCCGACACAATTTCGAAATGTTTGCTTTCTACTCTTGTTACATCTTAGTTATTAGCAATAACTAGAGGTACAACCAGCTAAAATCTTAGGCACTAGTGTTTTGTATGAGAAAAGAAACATGTCGATATACAGAGCACTAGGATAAGTCAGGCCCACATTTACAGTCTGTTTGGAATTCTGAGGGGAAGGAAGGGGTGGCAAAATGATGGGAGGGGAAAGTTTAACTTATCTTGTTTAGATAAGTTCAGTAAGGTGAGGGAAAGAGAAAAGAGGATAAAGTTTGCAAAGTGAAATATATAGCCCAATCCATGGGTTTTCTAAAAAACAACAGGATAATAGGGGAATCTAAAGTCAGAATTCATTTTTTAAATTACTCTCACCTCCATTCTCCTCCGATTCGGTGGAGAGACATTTTGAGGGGAATGGAGGAAAATCGAGGTTAAAAAGTGCACCTTCCACTCCACTAAAAATTCTTCCCAAACAAAGCTAGATTAAAATTCCCCTCTTTCCCCTTCTATATGAACATACTATGGCATAATTCAAAATCAGCATGTGTCAAAAGTAAAGAGCAAAACAATACAATAAATAGTTCAGAATCAGGGGGAAATGTTAAGAATCTACACCACTCAGATATAACAGCAGAAAAAAATGACATTTCTAGAATCAAGGATGGAAACTATACAGATAATGACAGCAGACCTTATATCGTCCATTGATCCGAAAATGCAATGCAGAAAGAAATATTCTCTTCATCAAAACAAGGCGCAAGTCACCATATGTTCTGACCTTATTCACAGGAACCTGCAGAAGGGTGAAGGCACATCAAACTTCACTTCAACCAAAACAAAGGGCACCAAATCCAGTAGTTAAGAGTTGATTGCTTGTAGATATAGAACAGGCACATTTATAGGAACAAGTAGATGCAGGCATATTTGAAGTTTACAAAATGCATAAAGGAATAATACTAGAATGCCAAGCAGTCACATCAACCAAATTAATATTCACTTCAACCTATTAATTGATCAATGCAGCCTATTCATTTTAAAGGCTTGGCTTTTTAAGCTTGATATCATTTTTGTATTGACAATGGAGTGGCTGCTTGTTAACAGGGCAAAAAATGGCCTTTTGTTTGACTATGATGTTCCTTAAAGACACCCAAAGCACTTAATAACTGTGCATCCACTAATCATTTGTTACTCACGTTTATCCAGAATATTCAAGTTATTTTAGTTTTCATTTTAAAACATGATTTGTCAATTTTTTTTAATATAACTTTCCATTTCCTTCCACATTTGATACTATTTACACCCAGGGCCCCTCCAAGCATTTAAAATTCCCAGTATTACTGTGGACTGCAACCTCTTCGTCCTCAGAACACTTCAGGTTTTAGGTGTGTTTATTTTTTAATGAAATTACATCAAATTCAAAGCAGCATGGTGGCTGCCAACATAGTGTAGAATGATCAATCCTGCTAAAAACTCTGATGAATCTAGAATCTTCTGAGAGACAGAAAGCAGCAATGATGACCTATAAACATATGGAAGCAACACAATAGCACATGAATATTTCCAATGTACTATGAAGCATCGTACAATCAATACTCATAATACCTTGCAAAACATATGAATTGAGAAATTGGGAAGCAACTCATGCTGAAATATCTGTGGTGGCTTTGTATCTGCACTACTTCCAGGCAGAGACCAATTATGCTGCACAGGAGGACGAAGAGCATGCCTCTTTTTCATGATTTTAGATTGCTCTATGGAACTAGATGGCTTTTCATGTGATGGACTTCCAGGTAGCCCTACTGAGAGCTTGGGGACAAGAAAACTAGCCATGGCACCAAAGGCATTAGGAGGACTTGGGGCAGTCTCATTTTCGAGGCCAGCCTGTCCAAAGATAGTCTGCACCGCAACTAATAATCATTATCCTTTTCACAGAGAACATACAGAAATTACCAAACTAAACACAAAACAGGATAGTGGCATGCTATAATTAATGCATACCTCAATCTGCAGAATGGTCTTTGGAATGTTATCAATGTCACCAACAATGTATAAAGTTGCATTTGCAGGGAAGTACCAGCGTTCATGGAATTTCCTGATTTTATCAGCATCCCACTTCTTAATTTGCTCTTCCAGACCAATTGGGAACCGTTTGCTGAGCTTGTTTTCCGAATGTAGATGTTGTAGCAACTGTGTTCAAGAGAAACCATCTCAATCATGATATTAACCCACAATACAGTAAAATTGACCATTTTGCACACACAAATAATCCCAACCTATACCTGGCAATCAACACGATACTCTATAGTGTTCATCATCTGCAATTCTGACAAAATAGCACGCCGTTCTTTTTCAACTCTAGAAGAAAGGAATTTTGGATGAAAAGTGATCTACACAGGTTAAAAGAGATACAGTTATAAGCCACAATAAAGCATCACATTAATAATATGTCATTGTATCCTTATCCACTAAATTTGCACACTGTACAGTATTCTTTTGACAAACATATGATTTTGCCAAATCAGAACATTATCTTTAACACACAAGTTCTTTATCTTATACATCATGCAAGGCATCTAACACATCAGATACAGTTATAAGCCACAACAAACATCACATGAAGAATATTCCATCATATCCAAATCAACTCAACTGGCAAATTCTATAGCATTCTCTTGACAAGTATACAGTTTTGCCAAATCAAATGATTATCTTTGATAGATATCAAGTCCTTTATCCATACCTCATTCAAGGCATCTAACACAGATGGTAGTAGATCCCCATCAGCATCCTGGCAATTAAAAGGTCAGATTAGATAAAGTAAGCAGAAGAATCTTATATCAGTGTACAAGTATGAGAAACAGATGCCTCTATTCAGTTGCAAAGACAAAGATGGCGAACCTTCGTACTGGTAGGGGAATGGATATGGAAGACTGTATGATGGAAATCAGTGTAAGCATTAGATCTGGCCCCTGTGCCAAGAAGTTTCTCACGTTTCTTACTTCCAAGGAATGCAACATGTTCAATCATATGTGCAATTCCTTGCTCATCATCTTCCTCATCTATTGATCCTGCATGAACTTCCATATGTGCCTCAAACCTGGAATCCCCAAAATATTTTGCATAAGATACAGGAGGGAATTGTCTCATTTGTATGATATATTTAGAATCCTTCATGCCAATTTTTGCATTTCTTACTTCGCACCATGCTGCTTAAAACATGTCATATTTCTTCATTAAATTTACTTTATTATTTTCTCATTTATATAAACACAACGTATTGTCAGCAAAGCTTCCAATACATCAATTGAAGGGATTCTGTAGATAACTGGACCAGAATTTTGCAAAGGTATTTAAACAATCATGAAGTTAACAATACCATTGCAGATGGTGCCAATAACCAGTCTCGCTTTTCTTACATAGTACACCTAAGTATCCTAAGAGCAAAGCCCATAAAAGCTTTCATAAAATGCCCTGCAGAACAGGGTCATGTGGGTCATGTCTAGCATGCATAGCCATCCCTAAAAGCACAAAACACACAGGAGCCAAAACCATACCTGTTCGGTGGAACTTTATTGGGTAAAATAAGATAACGAAGCCCATTTTTCAATTGGCCCCGATACAGCTTTGGGTGGCGTGGAAGTTCCAAATTCAAAAACCCTGGTAATTCTTCTATTCCTGAACCTGAAGAATCCAAATCTTGTCGCTCAACAATGCCATCTGGACAGGCGGTACTGGCTGCATGTGGCTCATTTGGGCCTACAGATGCACGAGGAATATGAACAGTCTTCCCCTGAAAATTTATATAGACACGTGAGTCAAACTACTGTCTTTATTTTGCTAGGAAAATGCATGCATGTATGTAATTGTCAAAATTTGTTCTATCAAACAAGAGAATCAAACCATTGAGTTAAGAACAAGACCTGAAATCAACACACATGGGAGCAAGGTATTGCAAGAGTCGCATAAACTAATAAACTAAAATAATGGCGGCTGAAGAAACAAACAGGCGTGGCCAGGAATTTGGAGCAATAGACTTACAGCATCAGTACTAGGCGAAATCCGGCGAGACAAACTGAAATTAGATTTATCCAAAAAGGCTCCTGGTGTAAATCTTTTAGAACGACGTGTGCGGCGGTTTGGCGAGCAGGAAACACAACTGTATTGCTCTGGAAAAGATGCTTCACCGCCTCGCTCACCAAGGAAGGAATTAGACTGTTGCAAACTACTGTTGTTCTTTCTAGGAGAGAACAAGCCACCATTAACAAAAAAAAAAAACAAGCATCAAAACGGTGAACCTTGAGAAATGGAACACATGGTAATATTATAAACTCATTAAGGAGACAATCAATCAGGTGACCTTGAGCAGTGCAATTAATTTTTCAGTGCAGAACTATAAAAATAAAAAATAAAAAAATTAATAAAAACAGGCGTCCAGGTTGACCTTACCTGGTGGGGGAAATGATGCCTTGGGACTTGGCCTGGGAACGAGCGACAGGAATTCGAACCCTAGGGAAATGGCGGGATTGAAGAGGGCCAACAACACGTCGTCGTCTGTTGAAAGCATCGTCCTTAGGACTCAAAGAAGCGGGGCGAATTAACCCATGCCCGCCCATCAAAACTGAGCTAGAAGCTGCCGCCGCAGCCGCCGCCGGACTTGTGGCCATAACTGCACCGAATTGAAGCCAAACACAAGCACAGAGAAAGAGTGACTATCCAGTGGAGAGAATTTTTTTAAAAAAAAATAGTGATGTGATTATATCCAAGAGGTCCAAAACGAAGAAACGAATTTCTAAACAACTTCGATGGAATTGACCAAACCTTTGCCTTGTGGCGTCGTATACTTCCTGTTGTGGTTTGGCTCCTAAGGAGGAGAAGTAGAAGAAGAGGAGATTGCGTTTTCCGGTTTTTTATTGGAGGGTTTGTACTTTAGTTGTTATTATTATATCTATTTCGGGCTCCGGGCAAAATATCAGGGCGGGCTCGTTTATACCGTCTTAGTGCGTGCAATTACACGACGTCGTCGGGCTAATTTTGTGTGGTCAACAGTCGATGATGATCACACAACTTTTACTCACTCTTTACCGTTCAAAAAAAAAAAAAAAACTTTTACTCACTCTCTCGCTGATTTTCTTTCCCGGGGTTTCCTATTTTGTTTTATTTCCCCGACCCGTCAAACGATTTTGCCATCTAGGAACCGACTCGTGAAGATTTTTTTTCCGGTGTTGCCTATCAAACTCGTTTGTCTCGTTGAGTGGCTCTATTCCCCGCATTTTTATTATTTCGAACAAACAAACACAAACTCGTCATGGCGTGTCTTAATTCCCAAGTCCTCCACCAAATAACCAACCCATGAGAGCATTTGGTGAAAAATTTCACATGTAAAAACTCTTTTCTTCATAAGCTTTATTGAGATATCTCATAAAAAAAAAGTTGTGAAACGCCCCGACCCACATTTACCGTACAAAGTAAACACGTGCCGGAACTGTAACGACCCGACCAAAAAAGCCCAGCATATAGTGGATATAACAGCAACTCTAGCTCAATAGCCCAAAATAAAACATCAGAAATCCGGCCCTTCGGCCCAACATAAAAAAAAAAAAAGTCATCCAAACTCAGGAATATTAATAACATCACAACCGGCCCAAGGCCCAACAATAGCAATAAACAGCACAACGGAAGACTTAATAACTCACAAAGACACTGTATGCGACACTGATGCAAACTAATGGATCCGAGTCATGTCCAAGGGATAACGCCGCAGCCTGTCTGGAATGCATCATACCTGTCCAAGGGATAACGCCGCAGCCTGTCTGGAATGCATCATACCTGAACCACAAATAACTCAACCTACGGGATGAAAGCCCGCAGGTGAGGGGTGAGTCCGAAGTGCTCACAACCATGGATTGTAAAATACTCAAGGTCGAAAACAGGCACAAAAGCCAAAATAAACCAATCCAAAAGACTTGACCCAAAACCGGTCCAAGACCAAAAAGACTTAAACAAAAATCTAATTTCCAATTTTATTTTTCCGGGCCCCGTCACGGATAAGCTAGGGGTCAGACCTGGTTCTCAACATATTTCGAGTGTCAGATCAAATCCAAGAGAGCCCAGGGATCGACATCCCAAAATAGTAACCCAGGGATAGACATCCCAAATATAATCACGGGATAGACATCCCAAGCATAGACATGCTTATCACAAGTAACCCAGATCATGGCCACCACAAAACAGTGTTAAACCATCGAGTCGTACCACTACTTACCCCGTGACAATTATATCATTGTTATCCAAAACCAAATCTCAGGCATCAACATCCCTAACCAAAACACCGGGATAGACATCCCTATCCAAAATCGAGGATCGACATCCTTATCACAATTTATTATTAAATCCATTATTCTTAAACCAAAAGACACGAAAATAAACATCCAAAACTCAATGCACGGGGATAAACATCCCAAAAACAATCAGGACACTAGGATAAACATTCCGAATCAAATCACAGCAAAAGCAACAATCAACAGTGCAACAATCATCACACACAACTACCGAGTAATACAGGCACATATTGAAGGAAATCCATCCTCACCTTAACCGATTACTCAACTCTGAAGACAATAACCGGACCAAAGCCGGCTCCTCGGGAAACTGCCCGATATCAAAACCTATACAATAAAACAACATGCTCACATAAATGCACATAATTGGTATGCTATGATGCCATAATCTGTAAACATCCCCGGTTATACGTCATCATCCTTAAAAAATTATCTTTTACCATAATTAAACCTTTTTCCGAAAATATATCGTATGCATATAAGGTTACAAAAAATATATTTCCAAAGCTATTAAATCAAAATATTTCATAAAATAATATACTTTTTCCAAAATAATTAACAACATAATTTTTCTGGAATTATATCATATATATGTATTTTTCCCAAAATTATTTCCATAAAATATATTACTTGCCAAAATTGTAACAGCCCGGGTAAAATTTGGATTTTTACCGAGACTGTAGAAGTTGTTTTACCGTGATTTACTGTTGAATTAATCTCGGGTAATTAATTCAACGTAAATCGGGAATCGTTTTTCGAAACCGAGAGTTTTCCCGCGCTCGGGAGTATCTTCCTAACTAACCGAGCCTCGGTTTTCAGTTCCGAGAGTTGGTCGACGTTCAGGAGGATTAATCAGATTTTCCGAGCCCAAGTCATATTTTTGGACTCGGGACGGGAATTGTCGGAAAGACGGGAGTATCCCTGCGTTTACGAGATCCCGACACGAGAATCCGGACCGGCCAAATGAGGCTTGCCCCGAGCCACTCTTCCTTCTCCTCTTTCTTTTCTCTTCCTCTATCCCGGTTACATTTCTTTCTCTCTCCCGGTTTTCCTTCAGCCGCGGACCCCGCTTTTTCTTCCTTCTTTTCTTCTTTCTTTTCTTTCTTTTTCTTCTTTTCCTCTCTTCCACATTTTCTAGCCGGCCCGCCTACTTTTTTTTTCCTTCTTTCTCGTGAACCCCTGCCAGCCCCTTCCCCATCTTTTCTTCACCATTTTTCTTTGTCTTCTTCCCCTACCCCCTTCATTATTTCCCCTCCCTCTGCCCGATTCCTCTCATTTCTCTCTCTTTCCCTACCGTCATCATCTTTGCTTCTCCCTTCTCAATCTTCTCCTTCCCTACCCATCGCCTCACGCATCACCGGCCACCAAGCCCCCTCCTTCCTCTTCCTCCTCCTCGCCCAGTTCCTCCTCCACTGCGTGCACCGCCACCGTGAACCCCAGCTCGCCACCATCTCTTCTTCTCCTCCTTCCCCCTACTCGTCGCTGCAACCACGAGTCGCCGCCGCCTTGGATCGTCTTCACCAGCAGACGGAGTCGCCACACCACCACCGCCCCTCTCCTCTGTTCGTAGCCTGTCGCCTCTGCCGCCGCCGTTGAGGAGCAGAGCACAGACCTCTGCCGGCCCTAGAAGCCTGATTCCCTCTCACCTGGAGGCTGTCGTGTCTGCCACTACTGAGAATCACCGCAGGGGAGCTCGATTTCTGCCACTCCTCTCTTCTTCCTCACACGTTGCAGACCCCTGTTCTCCACCCTCGAGCCGCCGCCGTCACTCCTGCTCCCTTCGTCGCCGATGGCAGGGACGAGTGGGTAAGGCTGACAACGAACCTTGCTCCTCTTCTTTCTTTCTTTTATTTTTCTCCTGAACCCGATTCGTGACAGGATGAACTAATCGAGTCTTTTGGCTCGTGTTTTTGGTTGTGATTCTGTGTTATTGCTGTAATTGGATTGAAGGTTGTGCTTTTGGGATTTTTCTTAAGGGTGTTGGCAGTGGATGCGGTGTTGGTGTTGTTGTTGTTATTGGGGATGTGATGATGGTGTTAAAGGACGGGATGTTGTTCTGGTGGGATGGTTTTGATGTTTTGCTGGGCGGTGAACAGTAGCAGAAGACTTTGGGTTGTTGTGGCTGCCGTGAATAGTGTTTGGCCGGAATCCGGCGAGGTTCCGGCAGTCTCGGGTTTATTCCGGCGAAGCCTCAGGATTTTTCCGGCGAGCCCGGAAACGGACCTTTGGGTAATTCCTTGGACTCATATTATACCTTGGCGTGGGTTTGGGCTCGGTTTGCACACGGACTCGGAAACGGGCCGAACGTGCGGAGGCCCATATTACCGTGACATATATGCATTACCAACGGACCCCGAACTCTAATAACGAAACCCGAACAATGTTAACGAGCCCGGACTCTTAATTGTTTTAATTAAAATAAAGATTTAATTAAATTAATCAAATATTAACCCTTAATTCCATTTATGTTTTGTAATTCGATTTATAATTTTATTCTGTGTTGGACTATTAGAAAGACCTATAGTATTCCGGTTTATTTAATTTGTACTTGGACTGTTGATAATTAAAGGCCCAGTTTACTTATTTACTTGATTTAGTTGTCAAATGTAAACTTAAAAAAATATATAAATATGATTATTTATGAGTTATAAACACATATGTATAAATGACTATATATATATGTCCTATTAAATTTATGTTTAGTTAAATAATGAAGTTACAACTTGATTTATCACATAAACACATATATGGTTAAGTAGCAATTATCTACTATATATGCATAAGTATGGTCACACTAGATATATGTTTAATCTAGTATCGATTTATGTATAAATATACGTATATATACATGTATTTTAATATGTTTATGTTTTCCCTTATCGACAAAGGGCTAAAGGG
>JAKUCV010001608.1:61252-106059 GCA_028386065.3 Turnera subulata | reverse complement strand
TGCTTGCTGTTTATATATCTCTATGGATTGATGCTTGTAGTAATAATGTTCCCGTGCCGGGACTAGTACGGTTGATGTATTATGTACTTTTAATGTATTTAATCCGTTGGTTGTGTTATTTACCGCTGTGGTTGTTGTAATAGTATGTGGTCCCACGTGTTTACTGTGAATAACGGTAAATACAGAATGGGGTGTTTCATAGCACCAACTAGAAGTTGGATGATTGATTTATTATTTACTAGCCCGAATATGACAAATAATTTTTCAAAGTTTTAAATACATAGTTCGCACAGCCTGAAGCTGAAACCGACTAGAAGTTGGTTTATTAATTTATTTGGCATGACCGGTTGTGTAACAGCCCAGGTAAAAATTTTATTTTTACCGGGACTATTTAAGTGAATTTACAGTAATTTACCATTGATTTTTAATCTTGGGTAAATAAATTGTGGTAAATTGAGTATTGGATTTCGAAACCGAGCATAGTCCCACGCTCGGGATTTTTCTGCGGATTTTACAGACCAAGTTGGGATTTTTTCGGGTCCGGAAATCTTCGGAAAAAGCCGGGTTTATCCTCGAATTATCGGACCAAAAATAAGATAAGTGGGTATACCGGATATTTTCTGGTCCAGGTAGGTCACACTTCACATGCAGCATAGTAACTGCATAATTGAAGTTCAATTATTCAGCCGCCAATTCCTATTCAGCCTGTGACTTATCAATAATTTTGCTGCCTATAAAATTATTTTTCTTCTACCTTCCCAGAGCACCACATCGCCTTCACCACCTACTTCCTTCCTTCTCCCCTGCAAAAACCATTCCTGCATAACTCCATCATTCATTACAAACCAGGAAAAAGAAAAAAAAAGAAAGAAAAAATATAATAAACACAACCCACATACGCCACCGTTTCCACCATCTCCTCCCCTCTCTTTTTTTTTCGTTCTCTTCCACTGCCCCGAGTCATCCACGCCGGCCAAGCCACCACTGCCGACCACCCGCCTTGCACTCCTCTCCTTGCTCCTCCTCCTCTTTTCCTCACCGGCCACCGCGACCCCCCTGCACCTCCTTT
This sequence comes from Turnera subulata, assembly GCA_028386065.3. Lineage (NCBI taxonomy): Eukaryota > Viridiplantae > Streptophyta > Magnoliopsida > Malpighiales > Passifloraceae > Turnera > Turnera subulata. The sequence goes on along the minus strand of JAKUCV010001608.1, from coordinate 104,990 downwards.
CTCTTCCTTCCCTTGCGAGTCGCGCGTCCGCACCCCACCTCGACACCGCCGGCCGCAGCGACGCCGCCGCACTCCCCGCCTCTGCTGCCGCGTCACCGCGACGCCGCGTTGCCATCCGCCTCGTCCCGGTGCCGACCCTCGCGCCATCCCGTCGCTGCAGGTGAGCTGCAGATCCGCTATAAGGCGTCGACCCGGATGGACTTCCACGGGTCGGGTCGACCCGCGGGTTGAGTTTTGGGTCAGAAGGGTGTGGGCCGAATGGTTTGGGTCCTGTGAAGCGCGGGCCTGGGCTGACCTCCCGTGGGCTTGGGCTGCTGGGCGCGGGCCTGACCTTGGGTTGCTGCGCCTGGGCTTGCTGGGCTTCAGCTTGGTCTGCTGGGCTTGAGTTCTGGGCTGGTACTGTTGGCCCAACCTGTTTTTAAAAATAATAATAATAAATATGAAATCTGGAAAAAAAATATAATGAAGAGGAAAATTAATTTTGGAAAAATATATGGTATATGACATATGGGGAAGAAATAATAATTTGTAGAAATAGTATTTTGGAAAGTACATACTTAAAAAATAATTATGGAAAGGGTATTTTCAAAGTATTATACCGGTATAGTATCCGGTTATAGGTATAAGTGTAGAATGGTATTTTGGGCACTTGAAATAAATGGTGAATGATGATGATAATGGAAAATTAACCCGGGGGAGTAACCGAGCCGAGTTTATATTTAGTTTTCGGTATACAGTATTAGCATGGCATTTGCATACCATCTTATGTGTGCATATTATTTGATTGATATAGGAGTTGATAACGAGCAATTTGCTGAGGAACCGGACTTGGAACTTGCTGGACAATTCCAAAATTGAGTAATCGGCTAAGGTGAGGATGGATAACCCTTGTTATGTTGTCTGTAATACTTTGTGTGCTTTGTTGTTCGATTGAACTGCTGAATTGTTGATTGTTGGTTGAGTATCTGCTGTGGGTATTATTGTTGCTTTTGGACTGTGAAATTGATTCTGTGGGTAATATGCTGAGATTGATGTTGAATTATTGACTGTGAAAATTGTGAAAAAGAAATTGGAATATGAAATTGGAATTGGATTTGATTTGAGATGTTGATATAATTGTCATGTGGAAAGTAGTGGTACGACCCGATGGTTTGAAAATTAATTTTGGGATGCTATGGTAGGTTACTTGGTTTGTTTGGCTTTTTGCCTGTGGTTAGGGTATACCAAATACCCAGTGGCTCGGATATGCCGAATATCCGTATGGCTTTTTGCCTGTGGTTAGGGTATACCAAATACCCAGTGGTTCGGATATACCGAATATCCGGTTGGCATGTTGTTGCCTGAGATTGGGGGTATACCGATTACCCAGTGGTTTGGATATACCAAATATTCGGGGTTTTGAGATTGGATTGGTTGTTGACCTATCATCCGGAATTAGTTGATAACCAGGTACGACCCTAGCTTGTCCAGTGACAGGGACCTGGAAGATAAAATTGGTAATAATAATTAAGCATTCTTTTGGCCTTGGCTCAGTTGTTGAGATATGTTGTTGCTTGTCTGTGACTGCTTTTAAGTATTACGGTTGCTTGCATATCACTGTTTATCCTTCGTCGGTGAGCACTTCGGACTCACCCCTCGCCTGCGGGGTTTCATCCCGTAGGTTAAGTTGCTTCGTAGTTCAGGTACGATGTTCGATGGCTGCTGCTTTCTTCTCCACCTGACTCCGGATCCATATCTCCGCTGCATGTGCATACAAGTCTTCCGCTGCTGTGTGATATATGTTGCTGCGTTGCTTTTTACCTGTGATATGTATATTACTGATACTATCTGCTGCTGCTGTTGAGCACTGTGTTTGAATTGAATAATGGTTTCCGTGTATGGGAGACGGATGATGTTTATGATGTATTTGGATTTACTATGTAGTATTTTGACTATGATCTACTGTTTGTTCTATCAATAAGAATAGTTTCGGCACGTGTTTACTGTATTACGGTAAATACGGGTCGGGGCGCTTCAGTTTGGTAGCGGAGCAGGCAGTAGGTCATTAGGGACATAACTGTGGTTGCTTGACTGTTTGTTTGTGCATAAGATTTGACATGACAAGATATGCATACATACATTCTCATATAGGTACGAATGGATCCGGTTGGAGGGAATCAGCATGCTGGAGTTCACCTGGATGACGACCAGGTATCGGTAGATCAACCGCAGCAAGTTGCGGGAGGTCCGAAACACCCTGCGAATGTTCCTTTGGGAGACCCTGCGCAGATGTTAAACGTGGTAACTCAGATTCTGCAAAGGCAAGATGCCAGAGATGCCCGTATCGCAGCTATGGAAGCTCGGGAACAGGAAAACCAGGGACCTGTTGAGGATCCGGTGTATATGAAGCTGGAAAAGCTTGGGGCTGAGGTTTTCACTGGTGTCACCACACCACAGGATGCCGACCGTTGGCTCAGACAGATGAATAAGGTTATGCTGAGGCTGACATGCAGGAATGACAGGTGGGCCAGATACGCCGCTGCCATGTTCCGAGGAGATGCTGTTGATTGGTGGGAGTCTACCACCAGGGACTTGCCGACACCTATCATTATGCCATGGAATCAGTTCATGGAGATGTTCCGAAGGAAGTTTGTTTCTTAGGCATACCAGGATCAGCTGAGGTGAGAGTTTCTGGGATTGCAACAGGGACCATACCAGAGGGTCAATGAGTATGAGATCAAGTTCAACTGCTTGTCCATCTATGCCAGTGAGTTTGTAGCTACTCCGGAGGCCAGATGTAAACGTTTCTGGGATTTTCTTCGATCTGGCATCCAGACAGTCATGGGATACAAGGTCTATGAGACTTACCAGGACATGCTGACAGATGCCCTGAGAGCTGAGATCTTCTGGTTGAACAATGAGAAAGAGCAACAGGAGATTCGCAAGAGACAAGCTACACAGAGTTCTGGGGGACAGAACAAGAGGTTCCAGACACCTGCTAACCGATCAGGGTATGGACAAGGCCGCTCTATGCCCATGAGTCAGGGACGTGGATGGAACAACAATACCTACAACCGAGGTAGTTTTTGGACTCAATCTGGAGGGACATCATCTGAGGATACTCGCCCGAGACTTCCTATGTCTCAGGTGAGGTGCTTTGAGTGTAACGAAGTTGGACACTATCGATATGCTTGTCCCAAGTTGGGAAGATCTGGAGGTACAGCACCTACTCAAACAGTGCTAGCTTCAGTTGCTAGTGTTCCTAGTGGTTTTGGAGTTGGTCGAGGTCGAGGACGTGGAGCTGTTCCTGCTAGGACCCAGTCGGCCATGAATCAGAGTGCAGCTGTGCCGAGAGCATTTGTTATCACCGCTGAGGAGGATCCAGAAAATGCCGATGTTATAGCAGGTACCTTTACAGTCTTTGGTAGTACTGCTTATACATTGATAGACCCTGGTGCTACGCATTCATTTATTGCGCAAAGTTTTGCAATACTACATAACTGTACGGGAGAGAGTTTGGCTTGTCCAATGAGAGTTAGGTTACCTGTGGGTATAGTAGTCAGATTAACCCATGTGTGCAGAGATGTTTCGCTTTCATATGATAGCGAGATTTTTCTTGCACGGTTGATCGTGATGAACATGGGAGGTTTTGATATCATATTGGGGATGGACTGGTTGTCCAAGTACAGTGCTATGGTGAACTGTCGAACCAAAGAAGTGTTGTTGACTTCCGAAGGTGGCCATAAGATTTTGTTGACAGGTATTGGGAGAGCTGCTACTACGTGTAGTATCTCTGCTAATTAGGATGTGGGGATAAAGCCATTGGGTCCAGATGCTTTGTTGACCCATGTCAAGGGTGAAGAAGTTCAGACACCAGCTTTTGGAGACATCATAGTTGTCAGAGAGTTTCCAGATGTGTTTCCGGAGGATTTGCCAGGATTGCCACCTGACAGAGAAGTTGAGTACACCATCGATTTGATGCCAGGAGTGACACCTATCTCGATGGCACCATATCGAATGGCGCCGACAGAACTCCAAGAGTTGAAGAAACAGTTGGATGAGCTGTTAGAGAAAGGTTTCATCAGACCTAGTATTTCACCTTGGGGATCACCAGTCCTCTTTGTGAAGAAGAAGGATGGTAGTTTGCGCATGTGTGTGGATTACCTTCAGTTGAACAAGGTGACAGACTTCTTATTCATAGGCGAAGGGTCTTAACTACTAGAAAAACTAGTCAATGTCCCTCGATGACATAAAAGATTCTAACTAGAAGCTAGACCGATGGTAGTCCAGTTCTAACGTCTCTTCCTGTATGGCTTCTGTCGGAAGGCGTGAGCCATACCAGTGAAACTCAAGTGTCACCAAGGAAAACCCTTGACCAATGCACCTGCAGTTTTCATGTGCTTGATGCACTTGGTTCTGAACGAGTTCTTGGATAAGTTTGTTGTAGTCTTCATCGACGATATTCTGATATACTCCAAGAACCGGGAAGAACATGAAGAGCACCTGAGGGTAGTGCTTCAGAGGTTGCGAGAGAAAGAGTTGTATGCTAAATTTAGCAAATGCGAGTTCTGGCTTGAGGAAGTTGCATTCCTTGGACATGTTGTATCCGGGGATGGGATTAAGGTGGATCCTGCCAAAGTAAGAGCCGTTCTGGAGTGGGAGCCGCCCAAGACGGTACCAGAAGTCAGGAGTTTTCTTGGCCTTGCAGGATATTACCGGAGGTTCATCGAGGGTTTCTCTTTGATAGCTAGTCCCATGACCAAGCTATTGAGGAAAGATCAAGCCTTTGTATGGAGTGATGCCTGCCAGAAGAGTTTTAATGAACTTAAGAAGAAGCTGACAACAGCACCAGTCTTGACAGTGCCTAAGCCAGGAGTGGAATATGTGCTGTTCTGTGATGCTTCAAGTCTTGGTTTGGGAGCTGTTCTGATGCAAGAAGGCCGAGTGATAGCCTATGCTACGAGACAGTTGAGGCCACACGAGAAGAACTATCCGACACATGACTTGGAGATGGCCGGAGTGATCCTTGCTTTGAAGATTTGGCAACATTATCTGTTTGGAGAGAGATGCCGGATCTTCACAGATCATAAGAGTCTCAAGTACATCATGACTCAGAAGGAGCTTAACCTACGACAAAGACGTTGGGTTGAGTTGCTGAATGATTATGATTGTACTATTGAGTTTCATCCTGGAAAAGCTAATGTTGTAGCAGATGCCTTGAGTCGGAGACAGCCAGAAGATGCTTCCACGACCTACTCAATGTCCTCACTCATTGAGTTAAGGAAGATGGGAGTTGATTTGTCAATCGATGAGACAGGAGCTTTGTTGATACATATTGAAGTCAAGTCTAACCTGAGGGGCTGGATTGTGGAGTTACAAGATGGAGATCCCGACCTGATCAAGCTGAAGGAAGCAGTCCGTAGTGGAAAGGAAGATAAATTCCACATAGCCGAAGATAGTGCACTGATGCTAGGAAAGCGTCTATGTGTACCAGTGTTGGTGACCTACGCAGTCAGATTCTAGAAGAAGGACATATGACACCGTACGCTATGCATCCCGGGAGCACCAAGATGTATCAGGATTTGAGGAGTCATTTCTGGTGGCCACGTATGAAGAGAGATGTAGCTGAGTATGTTGCTAAGTGTATCACTTGCCAGCAAGTGAAAGCTGAACATCAGGCTCCAGCAGGGAAGATGAGTTCTTTGTCAGTGCCAGAGTGGAAGTGGGAAATGATTACCATGGATTTTGTGGTTGGATTACCGTTGACCCGGAGACAGCATGATGCTATCTGGGTTATCATTGATCGACTTACAAAATCAGCCCATTTTCTTCCCATTCGACAGACAGACACCTTGGATAAATTGGCGAAGCAGTACGTTGCAGAGATTGTGAGGCTACATGGAATTCCTAAGTTCATAGTTTCAGACAGAGACCCGAGATTCACATCGCGGTTTTGGAAGAGTCTGCAAATAGCTTTGGGAACGAAGCTGAGTTTTAGTACCGCATTCCATCCTCAGACCGATGGACAGTCGGAGAGGACTATTCAGACACTGAAAGATATGCCAAGGGCTTGTGCTCTTAACTTCAGTGGGAGTTGGGACCAGTATTTGCCTTTAGTGGAGTTTGCCTACAATAACAGTTATCATTCCAGTATTGGCATGCCTCCGTTTGAAGCTCTTTACGGAAGGAAGTGCCGAAGTCCAGTTTGTTGGGATGAAGAAGGTCTTCGTTTGATCGTTGGTCCGGATTTGGTTAAGCAGACTATTGACAAGATTCAGACAGTTAAGCAGAGTATGAGAGCAACACAGGACCGACAGAAGAGCTATGCCGATAAGCATCATCGAGAGATGGAGTACCAAGTGGGAGAACGAGTTTTCCTCCGAGTTACACCATAGAAGGGTGTAATCAGATTCGGGAAAAGAGGGAAGCTAAGTCCCATTCGGGAAAAGAAGGAAGCTAAGTCCCAGGTACATCGGGCCGTATGAGATCGTAGAAAGGATTGGACCCCTGGCGTACAGATTATCTTTGCCAGAGGAGTTGTCACGGATTCATGATGTGTTCCATGTTTCCATGTTGAGGAGGTACAGATCAGATCCGAGCCATGTGGTTACTACAGTAGATGTTGAGGTCGCAGAGGATCTTACATATACGGAAATGCCAGAGCAGATTCTTGCCCGAGAAGTCAGACAGTTGAGGAACAGAGTTATTCCAATGGTAAAGGTTAAGTGGAGCAAGCACTCTGCGAATGAGTCCACGTGGGAAGTTGAGGAGCATATGCGTTCTCAGTATCCGCACTTGTTCACAGCTTCGGAGTGAATTTCGGGGACGAAATTCTTTTTAAGGTGGGTAGGCTGTAACAGCCCAGGTAAAAATTTTAATTTTACCGGGACTATTTAAGTTAATTTACAGTAATTTACCATTGATTTTTAATCTTGGGTAAATAAATTGTGGTAAATTGAGTATTGGATTCCGAAACCGAGCATATTCCCACGCTCGGGATTTTTCTGCGGATTTTACAGACCAAGTTGGGATTTTTCTGGGTCCGGGAATCTTCGGAAAAAGCCGGGTTTATCCTCGAATTATCGGACCAGAAATAAGATAAGTGGGTATACCGGATATTTTCTGGTCCAGGTGGGTCACACTTCACATGCAGCATAGTAACTACATAATTGAAGTTCAATTATTCAGCCGCCAATTCCTATTCAGCCTGTGACTTATCAATAATTTTGCTGCCTATAAAATTATTTTTCTTCTACGTTCCCAGAGCACCACATCGCCTTCACCACCTGCTTCCTTCCTTCTCCCCTGCAAAAACCATTCCTGCATAACTCCATCATTCATTACAAACCAGGAAAAAGAAAAAAAAAAGAAAGAAAAAATATAATAAACAGAACCCACATACGCCACCGTTTCCACCATCTCCTCCCCTCTCTTTTTTTCCGTTCTCTTCCACTGCCCCGAGTCATCCATGCCGGCCAAGCCACCACTGCCGACCACCCGCCTTGCACTCCTCTCCTTCCTCCTCCTCCTCTTTTCCTCGCCGGCCACCGCGACCCCCCTGCACCTCCTTTCTCTTCCACCCCTTGCGAGTCGCGCGTCCGCACCCCACCTCGACACCGCCGGCCGCAGCGACGCCGCCGCACTCCCCGCCTCTGCTGCCGCGTCACCGCGACGCCGCGTTGCCGTCCGCCTCGCCCCGGTGCCGCCCCTCGCGCCATCCCGTCGCTGCAGGTGAGCTGCAGATCCGCTATAAGGCGCCGACCCGGATGGACTTCCACGGGTCGGGTCGACCCGCGGGTTGAGTTTTGGGTCAGATGGGTGTGGGCCGAATGGTTTGGGTCCTGTGAAGCGCGGGCCTGGGCTGACCTCGCGTGGGCTTGGGCTGCTGGGCGCGGGCCTGACCTTGGGCTGCTGCGCCTGGGCTTGCTGGGCTTCTGCTTGGTCTGCTGGGCTTGAGTTCTGGGCTGGTACTGTTGGCCCAACCCGTTTTTTAAAAAAATAATAATAAATATGAAATCTGGAAAAAAAATATACTGAAGAGGAAAATTAATTTTGGAAAAATATATGGTATATGACATATGGAGAAGAAATAATAATTTGTAGAAATAGTATTTTGGAAAGTACATACTTAGGAAATAATTATGGAAAGGGTATTTTCAAAGTATTATACCGGTATAGTATCTGGGTATAGGTATAAGTGTAGAATGGTATTTTGGGCACATGAAATAAATGGTGAATGATGATGATAATGGAAAATTAACCCAGGGGAGTAACCGAGCCGAGTTTATATTTAGTTTCCGGTATACAGTATTAGCATGGCATTTGCATACCATCTTATGTGTGCATATTATTTGATTGATATAGGAGTTGATAACGAGCAATTTGCTGAGGAACCGAACTTGGAACTTGCTGGACAATTCCAAAATTGAGTAATTGGCTAAGGTGAGGATGGATAACCCTTGTTATGTTGCCTGTAATACTTTGTGTGCTTTGTTGTTCGATTGAACTGCTGAATTGTTGATTGTTGGTTGAGTATCTGCTGTGGGTATTATTGTTGCTTTTGGACTGTGAAATTGATTCTGTGGGTAATATGCTGAGATTGATGTTGAACTATTGACTGTGAAAATTGTGAAAAAGAAATTGGAATTGGATTTGATTTGAGATGTTGATATAATTGTCATGTGGAAAGTAGTGGTACGACCCGATGGTTTGAAAATTAATTTTGGGATGCTATGGTAGGTTACTTGGTTTGTTTGGCTTCTTGCCTGTGGTTAGGGTATACCAAATACCCAGTGGCTCGGATATGCCGAATATCCGTATGGCTTTTTGCCTATGGTTAAGGTATACCAAATACCCAGTGGTTCAGATATACCGAATATCCGGTTGGCATGTTGTTCCCTGAGGTTGGGGTATACCGAATACCCAGTGGTTTGGATATACCAAATATCCGGGGTTTTGAGATTGGATTGGTTGTTGACCTAGCATGCGGAATTAGTTGATAACCAGGTACGACCCTAGCTTGTCCAGTGACAGGGACCCGGAAGATAAAATTGGTAATAATAAATAAGCATTCTTTTGGCCTTGGCTCAGTTGTTGAGATATGTTGTTGCTTGTCTGTGACTGCTTTTAAGTATTACGGTTGCTTGCATATCACTATTTATCCTTCGTCGGTGAGCACTTCGGACTCACCCCTCGCCTGCGGGGTTTCATCCCGTAGGTTAAGTTGCTTCGTAGTTCAGGTACGATGTTCGATGGCTGCTGCTTTCTTCTCCACCTGACTCCGGATCCATATCTCCGCTGCATGTGCATACAAGTCTTCCACTGCTGTGTGATATATGTTGCTGCATTGCTTTTTACCTGTGATATGTATATTACTGATACTATCTGCTGCTGCTGTTGAGCACTGTGTTTGAATTGAATAATGGTTTCCGTGTATGGGAGACGAATGATGTTTATGTTGTATTTGGATTTACTATGTAGTATTTTGACTATGATGTACTGTCTGTTCTATCAATAAGAATAGTTTCGGCACGTGTTTACTGTATTACGGTAAATACGGGTCGGGGCGCTTCAGGTTGGGCCATCCCGGATCCATAATGATGCACAGAATTCATTCGGTTGAAAAACCAGAAGTTTTTACAATCAATGAATTTCCATGTGTTTGTTTGCTGCGGAAAACAAAACTAATTATTCAGCCTTCCTACGATGAGGTTGGCATAAGAACCACCAGCAAGTTTTTGGCAATAATTCAGGGACATATATGCAGACTAATAAATCCACCATGTTAACCATCTAGGTACTTTTGTGATTTTAAATCGATGCATCGACTAGATGGTACATTGTGTACTTATTAGACGCAAGTTGGCATGTTGCGCGCTTATTATGATTAAGCCAATTGCGGGTACACATCCCTAATTATCTTGTAAGACTATATGTCTTGATAATGCTGGTATATCTCTTTAATGGATAGTGTATATTGTTGGAAATAAACCCAAACCGATCTGGGCGAATATTTCCAATTGATTGCAGGACCATTGCTAAAGAGATATTACTGTTTGAGAACATGGTATTTTACACGCAGCAAATGTGCATCAAGCCAATAAGATATCATAAGATCATAAGATCTCCCCATTGGTTCATGGTCACGAACCTAGTATCTTCCACCTTCGGACCATTGGTTGTACAGTATTTAATGCTCCACCACAGCATAGTAAAACCGGTCCTTTAAAGAAGGCAGGGAATAGATATTGGGTATAAAAATCTCCATCAATTACAAAGTAGTTGAAACCATTAATTTGAGATTGGAGACATATTTGCTTAAAGTGTTTACCCAACATCAGGGGGAGGAAATAAGCAGCTGGATCAAGATATAATTAAAATGTTATTCAATATCTATTTTTGATCCTCAAACGAATTAGTGCGAACCTGAAGTTCAAAAGTTGATTCATTTGCAAAATTTGATAGGTTAATTGCCAGACATATTTATTTGAAAAGTGTGACCATACCAGCTTCGAATGCTCATACTCGAAATAATGTTCCTGGAGAACAATTAAAATATGCAAATGAATCCAAAGTACGCTAGTAGCGTACAATATGCTTGGTTCCAAAGAAAAATTCTCGAAAGAGAAAAAGGAGCAAAGAGATAAAGATGGCCCTAGTGAGAAAATAAGACCTCCAGTAGAGGTTCAAATTTAAAGTCCTTAAGAAGAGAAAAATCCTCAAGAAGTGGCTTCTGACACAATTGATAAAGTTCCAGAAGTAACTCAGGTACCTGAAATAAATGAATATGATGAGATCTCAATTACAGTGTCAGGAATAAGAAGGAACCAATGTGAAATAACCGTTGACGGAATACTTATTTTATTTATAATATAGCGCTAAATAAAATGAGGATCATGAACCTACATTGGCAAATGTGGGCGCAGTATGATTGGCCAAAATAAAGAAACACGACTAAAGGTTGTGTTGGGCTCGCATGTGAAGCGAGAAATTTTCCGGACCTATAGTCCGTACACAAGATGGTGTAAAATTCAATAGGTCATAAAATGGGTATTTGTGCAAAAAAGAATAAATAGTAAGATATAAAGCACAATTTGTAGCACAAGATTTTACCCAAACGACTTGGTATTCATTATGAGGAGATATACTCCCCTATGGTGGATGCAGTTATTTGATAAGTCTATTTTTATGGATCCACAAGTTATGATATATGCATGAGAATTCCTGAAGGATTCACGTTGCTTGAAACAACTAATTCCAGAAATATACAATATCAAACTAATTGACTTTTATATGGTTTAAACTAAATTTGCACTTATTAGTCCTGGAGTACCCTGTTAAAGTGCTCGTAACATGAAGCCCGCAGCTTCTGCCATAAGCCTACTGGCAAGAAATGGCTATGCTTTTATCTTTGGGACATAATAAGATATAGCATTACATTAATCATGTAAACCCAAAGAAAATAGTTTGTCTTGCAGATGCAGGTCATATATTTGATCCATATAAAGCACAAAGCACATACCCGAAGTATCATATGAAACACAAAACACTACCAATAATGCAGAAGTTATCATTATACACGAAGCTAGTCGAGATTGTGCTTGGCTATATTCAAAGATGCTGCATGCTCAAGGATCATATGGAAATGATAGCGAGGCAGATGCTCCAACAACAAATTATGAAGAAAATGCTACTACATTATCCAATTAAAGTAATGATGTATCAAAAGTGATCAGACAAGGCACACATCACCAGAAGTTGACAAGAGGATAATTGGCATGCAAAGACATCAAGAAATCAAGAGAGGCCAAAATGAAGGGGAGTAGAATACGCACTGCACTCTTTTTCCTTCACCAAGTTTTTATCCCATAGGGTTTTTTCTTGGTAAGGTTTTTTAATGAGGCAGTTCTCCCTTAACGTATTCTACCCAATACACAGTGACATCCAAGGGGGAGTGTTATAAAAAACACGTTTTATAATAGTGGATGTCACTATTCCACCAACCATTGTTATATATATACATGATATAATGAATGAAATGTCACGAGAAAACTAAGCTCGGTTTCTTCCTCCCCACAATTTCTTCTTCTTCCTCATCATACTCTCTACTATTATTCTTTATCTAAATCGTTTATTCTTAACACGCACTGCTTTTACAAAGTAGAACCAATGTCATTATCATATGCCTTCGTCTAGTTATTTACACTAACGAAATATAATTCTCGTGGATCAAATCCAGATAATCTTGGATTATTTTTTTTTTAAAAAAAATAGATAATCTGAACCAGACAAACTGAAGTTAGTCAACTCCACAAGGGTTAAGCACCATTTACATATCCCGGAGTTTCTCTTTTGTCCCGTCGTATACCCTAGAGTTTTTGTGTCCTTTTTATGTACCCCGAATTTCAATTTTTGTCTTTTTTGTGTACCTTGGGCAGCCCAAGTGATGACATGGCCATCTGTCCGGGTCCACTTGACATGTGTCACAATTCTATTGGTACTACATGGATAAAATTGTGGTCCCACCTTATTTCTCAAATATTCTAGTTTGTAGGTCCCACAAAATTTCCACATGGCACCAATGACATTGTGCCACCTGTCAAGTGGACCCAAGTAGATGGCCATGTCATTAGCCGGACTGCCTGAGGTATACAAAAATGACAAAAATTGAAAGTCGGGATACATAAAAGGGACAAAAAAACTCTGGGATACACGATCGGGACAAAAGTGAAACTCCGAATATATAAAAGGTGTTTAACCCCAACTGTCGTTGGTGGTAGTACACAGTTTAGTATCCTTAAATATGGTATGTGCTAATCCGAGCGTAAAAGGGCTAGCCTTACTAATAAATGGCCTGGGAATGTCTGATTTTGAATTAATTATTATGTGACCTTAGACTTCCAATATTATTTTCGGTGCAATATTAAACAAAGTTGAATTGAGCTTGTCAAGTCTTGAATTAACATGCCATCAACTCAAACCAACTCTTCTTCAATCATTTGTATTTCCATTATTCATTGAATATTTTTGCCAATGAAAACGGGACTAGGATTTTTTAATAATCGAACCGGTTTTAGTCTCAGTTCATGATTTTTGTTTTTGGAATACAATGATAGAAAGCAAATCCACTAGGTGAGTGGGTGGGTATTACATTAGGAGGAACAGAGGCATTTAAATCCCACATCACAAGACCGAGGCAGCCAGAGGGAGCTTAAGGGTGGTAGACCACTCCAGCTGAGGCATTAACTTCCCTGAGAATATGAACCAAGCCAATCATCTGAGGCATTGGTTTACAACCCAGAAGGTGAAAGAGAAAGAATAAAAAGATAAAAAATGGAAACTCGTTATCCGCAGAACAATTAAAAACTCATTGTTAAGCAATTTGGTTCTGCTTAAGTGAGGTCTCGGATTCGAGTCTTCGTGTATGCAGAAAATTCTCATAGGAAGACTCACCCACCATATCAAAATACGCGACCCAGGTCGACCGGATTAGCCGGAGCAAAGCTCCAAATACCCGATGGAAACCAAAAAAACTCATTGTCACAAGTCATAGTGGTTTCAGAAATTGGAGGTGAATTATTAATATTTTGAGGCCTAAATTAAAAATAACTTATGATAGTTGAGTTGGATACTATGTGAAGCTACCAAATGAAGTTATGGGTTGTAAGACTTTCCAGAGATTATTGAAAGGCTACAAGCACCATTCATCAAAAATTTAATTTATGGGTTAGTACCAATTCAATAACAAATTTTTGCATCTACCACAAAAAAAACAAATTTTGCAACTATTCCGTCTCTCCAGTAAATTTTTTAAAAAAATTGACGAGATTTAGACTTAGATTATGTCTTTTTTTTTTTTTTTTAGCAAAAGCACAGAAATCACTGTTTTTCCTTTTGTGTATCAAATTTTGCCACTTTAGTGTTCTTTCTGGACGGAAAGGGTGGAGTTTTTGGTTGTAGCCTAGCTACAGCCAAGAAATGCAGGTTCGGAAATTTGAGTTGGGAAAACAAATGATCAAAGCACCTAAGGGCAAGAATAGTTGGAAAAGCACAATCATGTCCATTACATTATATTAGATTTCTTCAGTAGTCGGGGAAACCATTGTCACCGACTGATCGATTCCCTAACGCATCACCGGCCTGTGGAGATTGGCTATCGAACAGGTTTTTGCGCGGTGGCCAATTTGTTCTTCCTTACTACATTAATCTGACTTGGTTGTCCTTGCGAGTTGGTGGATGTAACCGATTCAGTGGAGCGGACCAACTTTGAGCTGATTAATTTCTTCTAACACCAACATTATTTTACTTGATTTGGCATTCTTTTTAGGCATCTTTCTTGATTATGTATTTCCCATTGCCAAACCACAAGCATCAGCAAATCAATGATTTAATGTAGGTATTGTATTGTGGTAGAGTACAACAATATATACAAACAGACAATGAGGTATATATGTATGGCCAAGAAACAAAAATGCAACTAGCTAATAAACTCTACACACTTCTGGCCAAAGCATGCATGCCTATATCACACGCAATAATCACTTGAAATGCCAAATAAAAAAGCTCCTGTGACATCTGCTAACTGTTAAAATTGATCTTGATGGCAATAAGAGATAGTAGTGTCAGGGCCACACGCAATAATCAAGAAGTTCGAATTATTTGTAATATATATGGAGCACTTCCTATCCAATTACTTCAGATCAGGCGTGGAACTAGCTTATCTCATTTTTCGAGTCGACTCCACTAGAGTCCTCCTCCTCCTCCTCCTGTGAGTTTGCTTCTTCGGATATATCTTTACAAATTACACAATAACAACAACAGTAGGTGAGCTAATACATAGCTAAGCCGCCAAATGTTAGTGTATAATAATTGATGAGGAAGGATCTAATTATTTCCAATATATATATGTAGGGAATTCAAAAGGAAACCTGTTGTATCGAATTCAAAGGCTTTTGCTGTAGTAATACCATCAAGATGAGGAAAGGTTTCTCTTAAACCACCCAGATGATGTCTGGTAAAAGTAAGTGATCTCTGGAATGTGCTGAACATTGGGACGATCCACACCAGATGGTTCAATTCGCTTAATAAGATCCTCTGCAAGATTTTCCAACACCAGTTCTTCAAGTTTGGTAAGATAGTTGATACCACTAGGAACCTCCTTTAACATTCCGCAAGAGATAATCTCTAAATATTTGATTCCTGACATAACTCCCTTAGCTATAGTTATACTTTGCAGATTAGAGCAATTATATACATGTAAGCTCTGAAGATTGTGGAAGCCGTTCTTGAATTCTAGGTGTAGCTCTTCACAGAATTTGAGAAGGTGAAGGTGCCTCAAGCTTGGTAGTGTTTCAAGATGTGAAAGTGGATCATACATCAGCCTAGACCCCACTAAGCTCAAGCGTCTCAGATTCTGAAGTGCGTGAAACCATTGTGGGATATTCTCCAATCTACCAATCAAAACAAGTTGTTCCAAGAATGGAGGAGGTGATTTCAGTGCATCCAAACGAAGGATCTGATCCTCCTTCGCTGCCTTGACTAATAACCGGCGAAGCAGAGGCATATTTTGGATTGCAAAGCACAGGTCCTCCTCATCTGAGCCTTTGATATTTGAGATTTCGAGCCTCACTAGTTGAGCCATGCTTTGGATCTCTTTCATCACAAAGCTATTGGCTTCAACAATGCCTAGAAATTGCAAGTTACTTAAATTGCTTAATTTCTGAGGAAATTGTGTTCCACACACATAACCAAAGTCGTAAAGCATTTCTTCATTCAAATGATACGATAGCAAGTACCTCAGGCTTTTCAGTTTCACAATTCCATTTGGAGGGGCCTCAACCTGAGTCTCACCAATGTTTAACATTTCAAGGTTGTACAATCTTCCAATGGATTCTGGCAACTTCTTGATCCTTGTTCTTTTCAGATTCAAGTACCTCATGTTGAAAAAGGTGACAATGTGTTCCGGCAACAACTCTATGGGAGCACCCTTGATGTAGGGTAGAGAATAGGATAGAGAATAGAAAACTCAAAATAGCAGAAAATCTAGCGGAATACGCAATCAGAATTGTTAGGAACAATAGGATTGATAATTAGGGTTCAAAAACCACTAGAGACGTATAGTCAAAATAAGATAATAATAAGCTACCGAAAACTAAAGCTAACATAACCTATTTATACTAGAGAAAACCTAAATATAAAAGGAATACTATGCGTGAACAGTAACCGACTGCTACAGTAACGCGTGAACAGTGACACGTGAACAGTAACCGACACAACATAAAAATAAAATAAAATATTAAAATACTAATAATTATGCTCCTGCATCAACCCTGTAGGTCCAACACCCTTAAGAGTTTAAAACAAGATAACAAATTATTTATCATAGTTGAATCGATACCTTCACTCGCAAACAGATGAAAGGACCGAAGTTGTCTCACACCCTCCCAAAGTTTTATTTTTGCCCCACTCCCTTGGATTGATAGGTGACGTATCATACCCTCCTCTACTCTTGCTCCTATTCGTTCATCATATAAAGCACAAAATTTCTCTTCCTCAGATTTTGAAATAGCAAGCTCCCGCAGCATATCATGCATCTTGCATTTTCCTGGTAGCCCATAACTGTCCATTTCAAGCATTTGAAGCAAGCTTCGACGAATTAATTCCACAAGATACCGATCAGCAATTTCTTCTGGTGTCAATCCCCTGACCTTCTCTATGAATCCCTCTGCCATCCATGATCTAGCAAGCCTCTTCCTCTTTATTATATAGTCTTCAGGGAATAAACAACAGTACAGAAAACAATGCTTCAATCTGTAAGGT
Source organism: Turnera subulata (assembly GCA_028386065.3). Taxonomy (NCBI): domain Eukaryota; kingdom Viridiplantae; phylum Streptophyta; class Magnoliopsida; order Malpighiales; family Passifloraceae; genus Turnera; species Turnera subulata. The sequence continues at coordinate 88,193 of JAKUCV010001608.1, read as the reverse complement.
AGATCATTGTAGCTCAATAACAAAATGCTTTTGATAGGTTGAAGCATAGTGTTATTGCTCAATTCCCAATTAAGGCTATTATAGGTTGTTTTCCATTCCAACTCTGAACGTTTAGTAGAGAAGAGACCACCCAAAGACACAACTGCAAGTGGAAGGCCTTGGCACTTTTCAACAACATCTTTGGCTAAATTTTCAAGCTCCTGCGGACATCTCCTGGCATTCCATGGGAAGGCTTTCATACAAAATAAGGTCCAAGCTTCATCCTTTTCCATTGGCTTGATGTGGTGAATATTGCTTCCAACTTCAAAAAACGTTGCTGCTATGTCCTCAATCCGAGTTGTAATGATGACCCGACAACCATTCTGGCCATTCGGAAGTGCAACTTTAATTTTATTCCAGAGCTCTGTATCCCATACATCATCCAAAACGACCACATATTTCCTCCTTTCAAGGTAGTTCACAAGCATCTCTATAAGCTCTCTATAGCTCATTGTAGTCAAATCCAAAGGAATTGCTTCATTGGCTGCTTTGTAAAATTGTCGAATGAAGGTCCTAAACAAGTGTTCGATGGAGTAGGATTGGGAGACAGTAATCCAAGCACTGCATTCGAAATGCCGCTTTACAATTTCACAATTGTAGGCCTTGGCGATAAGAGTGGTCTTCCCAGACCCGCCCATCCCCACCACTGAAATGGTTGTCCTTTGCAGTTCTCCAGTGGTCAACCATCTGATCAACATTTGATGCTCATCATTGAAGCCAACCAGATCATCATCTTTCAGGAAAAGAGATGACTCCCCAAGTAGCACTCTGTGATCAATTGGAGAGCTTCTGCTGCCTTCCACACGCTCTGTACCATAACGTCGGCTCCTCTCCGATGCATCACGGATCCTATTCTTGATCTTCCGAAGCCCGTTGGCAATGTCACGTCTTGCCCAAAGATCTTTCGGGAAGGCAATCGCATTTTGAAGGATCTTCTTCCTACCCCGTCGTCTGTTTACGGAGTGCATGAACTCGTCAATGATGTCTTCAACATTATAGGCCAAATCCCTGACTTCCGCAACCCAACTCTTCTCTCCTTCGGTTAGAAGTCCCCTTCTGTCGCTGTCCACCAAGAATGATCTCATACTTTCTAGTTCCCGCTTGATATCTTGAAGCTCATCACCTGCTCCTCCAAGCAAAGCAGCCTCAGTCTCTAGAACAGAAATTATTTTGGTAATCACTGAGTCTGGAACTACTGCCATGCTTCTTATGGTCTTTCTCTCCTCTGCTCCTCCTGTATCACTGTTATATTACATCATGATCAGAAAATTTATGTTTTGCTGGGTGTCTTTGACATTCCACAAGTTAGAACCTTCTGCCTCACCAAGTCAATCAAGTTAGGACGACAAAGCAATTGGAAATGGCAGTTTGCTACAGAAGAAAGCTTCTGCAATTAGAAAATGAATTCAGATCAGATACTTCCACAGTGAATAGCCATGAAACTCATGAAGGAATCTTCCACTCCAATAAAACAACAGATAAATCTTAGTTGGGTTATTTATCAAAAAACATAAGTAGCCAAGCTTCCATATTTACAAAAGAAAAAGGAAAAAATTAAGAAAAATTAATCTTAGTTAAGCTTAATTTCCCAGTCTCATACTCATATCAAAGGAAAATAAAAAAAACAACACATCCCCAGGAGTTCATCCGCGGTTGGTCAAAGGAGAATTCCTAAAGTTTTAGAAAGCACCCCCTCGATCATATGTGCAAGAGCAACTGCTTGTGCAATTTATATTTTACCAAAAAAGAAAGAAATGAAGGAAGAATTACCTTAGAATAACTTAATTATGAGTTAGGGATGACTGGGATTCTTGAGGCAGCACCAGGTTAAGGTTTCTTGAACTGGGAACTTGGAACTTGCCTAAATTATGTCTAGTTCTTCTCTTCTGCTGCTTATTTTCCTATCCTTGGAAAAGTCTTCTTTTCTTGTCTTAATGTTTTAATTGGTAGGCCTCGCAATTAACTTTGTTGAAAGAAATTGTCATCGAGGTTCTACAGCAAAAAGTGCACCGACGAAATTGGCCCCACACTAATTTGCAAAAGTCTATGCATTGGTCCCTTTTTTTCATTTGTGAACGAACCGGCTACTTCTAAAAGGTTTGTTCTTCTTCACTCGGTTGAGATACTTTCAACTTATTTCAAAAAAAAAAAAAACATATAGCAAAGCGATTTTGTGAAATATTAATATGGACACGCATATTGTGTGTGACTTGACGAACCCTTGATCTTGAATTTTTTTTTTTGAGAATCAAATCAATTTTCATTGCAATTTGGTTAGGAGACCCTAACAATGAATACATAATGTGTACATGCACACAGTAGGCATGAAACCAGCTCAGAGAGCCTCTAAGGAACTATACAAGTTACAAATCAAACAGGGGTAACAAATTTGATACACCAAAAATCACAAAGTTGTTGTAGTTCTGGGGTTAAAGATCGAGGCTTGAGGTTACATAAGCCATAAAATCGCATCTTTACATCATTACAGACCTCAACAAAGACAACATCAGGAGAACGATGATTTTGAGTGAATAACCGAGAATTTCTCTCCTTCCATATGTGGTAAATGCACGCACACCAAGCAATGCGAAGAATCATGGATTTAATTGTTTTCTTCTGGAGGAAACGTTGTGCCCATAGAAATTCTGCTTGCCAGGCTCCAGTAGGGCGAGAGATGTGACATAACAGAAGGATACGAGACCAAATGGTTGCTGCAAAAGGACACTCAAAAAATAAGTGATCCCTAGTTTCCTCAGAATGTGAGCAGAATAGGCAAGAAGCATCCGTGAGAATACCCCAAGTCTGCAATCTTTTCCTTTTGGGATGAAACCTCCAGACCACAGAAGTTTATACCAAGTTACTCGAGAATGCTTTGTGCGGATATAATTCCATGCACTTTTAACAGTGTACAGCCCTGAAGGTGAAAGCTTCCAGTGAATCAGGTCATCTTCAGAGGAAGGATTGATTGAAGCTGCTGCTGATTGCTGTAATTGAGAGATAATTTGTACCCGTGAAATAGGCCAATGCCACTGATTTTGTGATATTAGTGCGCAGACCTTGGCTTGAAGAGGAATTTTAGTACCAGGAATCATTGTAGTGGGGATAAGATTTAAGAGATCACCATTAGGATGCCAACAATCCCACCACACATAAGTGTGCTGTCCATTACCAACAGAATGAGAGATAGCCGATTTGAAAGAAGTTCTCACTTGCAATATCTTGCGCATACTCCAAGAACAAATAGTAGGTATGGGTATACTCCAGATACTTCTTCCTTTTAGCACATAAGTAGACACCCAAGCAACCCAAAGTCAGCCAGCACATAACAACAGGTTCCATAAATGCCTAGCAATGCAAGAGTGGTTCCATTCCTTCAATTTCTTGATGCCAAGTCCGCCTTCCTGTTTAGGAAGGGTAAGTTCGGACCATGCAACCTTGGCTTTGCGTGCGTTTGTGGAGGTACCAGACCATAGGAAAGAAGAGCAGAGCCGTTCCACCTCCTTTAAGACTTTAGTAGGCAAGATAAAAATACTTGACCAGTAGTTTTGAATACTAAAAAGCACCGAAATTACTAGCTGCAATTTTCCAGCAAATGAGAGGTATTTAGAGCACTAAGAATTCACTCGGGCCATGATTTTATCAATAAGGGGCTGGCAGTAACTGTAAGAGAGTCTACCAGAGATTAGGGGTACACCCAGATACCTCACAGGGAGGGAGCCAGTTTTGAAACCACATAACTGTGTAAACCGCAAGGCATCACTAAGAGAAACTCCTGCAAAAAATACTTCACTTTTTGATGGGTTAAACTTCAAACCCGAAAGGAAATAAAATTCCTTGAAGACATTGGTAATAGCAACAGCTGCTTGGAAGCTTCCATCCGAAAACACCATCAGATCATCAGCAAAACAAAGATGTGTGAGTTGGAGTTTAGAACATTTCGGGTGATATGGTAAGGTCTGATTTGTGGCAGCTTGTGACAATAAGCATGAGAGTATTTCCATAGAAATTACAAAGAGATAGGGTGAAAGAGGATCACCTTGTCTCATACCTTTGCCACCTTGAAAATAACCGCAGAGAGCACCATTGATAGACACAGAAAACATGGCAGTGGAAAAACAAGCATTCAGCCAGTTAATGAACTTGGGAGGAAACCGCATTGCCGTTAGTACATTAAGTAAGAAGTTCCAATCAACTGAATCAAATGCCTTCATGAGGTCCACCTTCATAACACACCTGCTGGACAAATCAGTCTTGTGATAATTATGGACTAACTCGTGAGCAAGTAATACATTGTCAACAATTCTTCTGCCTAGTATGAAGGCTGTCTGGCTGTTACTAATAAGGGAAGGCAAGCATTTTTGAAGTCTATTGGCAAGGATCTTTGCAATGCATTTGTACAGAGTTGTGCAACAAGCAATGGGGCGAAAATCAGTAAGTTTTTGTGCATTCGGAACCTTGGGGATCAGACTAAGTATAGTAGAGTTAATACTCTTCAACATCTTCCCAGAGTTGAAAAATTCCTTTATAGCACTATTTACATCAGCTCCAACAATGCTCCAGGCCGATTTAAAGAATTCTGGAGTGTAGCCATCAGGCCCAGGGGCCTTGTTAGTGCCTAAGGAAAACATAGCTTGCTTGATTTCAACATCAGTAATTTCAGCAACTAGTTGCAAAGAATCTGCCTCAGAGAGGGAGCGTTGCAGCAGAGATTGGAAATAAAGAACAGATCCAGCAGTCACATCTGAATTTTTCCTGCCCAGAAAGTCAGAATAAAAATGCACAATTGCATCTTCAATTTGCTGGGGATCAATTAGAACTAGACCCTGTGGTGTAGCAATAGTTCGGATTGCATTCTTGGCAGCTCTAACTTTCATCACATTATGAAAATATTTAGTGTTGGAATCTCCACAAGCCAACCATTTGATTCTGGAGGGTTGTCTTAAAGAGGATTCTTCTGCAGCTCTTAAGTCAGCAAGAGAAATGAGTAGACTCTGTTCAAGTAATAGGAGATCATTATTTACAATTCCTCCAAAGAGTTGAGATTGGACAGCCTTTAATTCCTTCTCTACTAGAACAATATTTTTAGATAAGTCTCTATATGCAGACTGATGGAGTTGTTTGAGGCCTTGCTTAAGATGCTTCAACTTGTGCCACAGTTTATACATGGCATAACCCGTTACAGGAATTGACCAGTTGTCGGACACAACAGAAAGGAAATCTGAATGGTTAGTCCAATAGTTGCAGAATTTAAATGGCCGAGGACCAGATGTAGAAGAAATGCAACTTGTGAAAAGGATAGGACAATGGTCAGAGATTCCAGGTGTTTTAAATTCCACAAGGCTGTATGAAAGGATAGAGAACCATTCAGCATTGACTAAAAATCTGTCCAATTTGCGAAAGATGGGGTTATCATACTGCCTATTGGACCATGTAAAGAGTGGTCCAGTAAATGGATGATCAAGTAGCCCATTAGATCGGAGGCAGGTGTTAAAACTTGCAATATCAGAAGTAAGATGTGAGATAGAAGAGCTAGATTCAGATGGAGAGCAAACTATGTTGAAGTCACCCATCAAGCACCATGGATTATGACCTACCATAGTTGCAAAATTGGAAATACTAGCATAGAGAGAAGATCTTTCCATGGCAGAATTGGATCCGTAGATAAATGATGCATAACAGTTCAAGTGTTCACTAGGGCAGACAACAGAACAGTGGAGTGCTTGAGCAGAGGAGGAAAGAACTGTAATAGAAACTTTAGCTGTCCAAAGAAGCCAAATACGCCCCAAACGTGCATGCATATAGTTGTGTGCAAAATTCCAGTGAGGAAGAAAACTTTTTCGAACATCAGAAGCATGCTGGGATTGAATTTTTGTTTCAACTAAACATACTATATCAGCAGAACTAGAGTGAAGATACTGAAGTACTTGCCTTTGCTTTGAGGGGTCATTTAACCCCCTGACATTCCAAGTGCACCACCGCATTAAGTAGGCAATACAAGAGGCACTACACTCCCTGGAGAGGAGATGGAAACTGAAACTGGAGCAGACTTTTGTTTTTTCCCGCGACCTTTCCTAGGCTGGGGTTTGGCAATTTGCTGGACAAGCTTACCAACACCGGCTGAGGCGGCGCGAGGTTTTTTCGGGCTAGAAACTGGAATAATGTCTGTATCAACTTGCACAATAGGGATAACAACATCTGTAGCAACTGGAACAATAGCAGGTAAAACTGCTGATTCATCATTGGCAGAGTTAGAAGTAATATGTGATAAAGAGTCATCTGCTTTTTTGTGAGAAAAATCCTGATGCATAATGTTTGTTGGGGCAGGAACAACACAAGAGGTAAGACAAGAATTCCCAGCATTTAATCCAGTAGAAGTAGTGAGAGAGGGAGCAGAAGTAGGCATTAGCGCATTAGGCAAGGTTGCTTGAGTATTCACTTTTATAACATCAGTTGAAACATTACCAGATTTGGTAGGAGGTTTAGCTTTCTGGATCCATTGAGTAGTGATCCTCTTGCTGGGACAAGCTAAAACATGATGACCCCAACTTTTGCAACCATCACAAAATTGTGGCTTCCAGGAGTAAGAGATAGCAATTTCAGCTTTTTCCCCATTGATATCCACAATTAGCTCTTGCTGCAAAGGCTTGGAAAAGTCTATTTCAACACATACATTTGCCCGATCACCTCTAAAAAGTCTAGAACAGTCTTGATCAGAGTGCAAAGGGGTACCCAAGTTGCTAGCCAAATAGCTAAGTCCCTCCTCAGTGAGTAATTCAAGTGGCACATTTCTCAATTGTACCCAAATAGGATAAACAATAGTGGAGGAGTCCAGTTTCTTAATTGATGAATGCCAAGGCCAAAGGATCAACGGGATACCTCCAACATGCCATGGGCCACGGTAAAGGGCACGAAAATAGGTAGAGTCATTCGGAAATTGGAAGAGGAACAAACCATCTTTATATGTTGATACCACATTCTCACCATCACGACCCCAAAGTTTATTAAGCACAGCATGGATGAAACCAACCTTTGGAGCATTGCCTATAAACTGGCCTATTAAACACATAGAATATTTCTTTCTACCAATTGCAAGCAGTTCAGGGGGTATAGAAATAACATGTGTAGTAGCATCAAAGACTGGTTCAACAAATTTCAGAGTCTGAGGAGCTTTAGGGGCACTGGAAAGTACCTTAGCCCAGGAGGTTGTAGAAGCCGCTCCTGAATTCTGGGTGCGGCTCTTCATACGCTTTGGCAAAGTTAAGGCGCCTTAAATGTTGCAGCGCTCCAAGGCCAAACGTCCAACACTCACAGAGGAAGCCTTTAGCACCAAATATTAACCGAATGATCTTGTCAGCAAAAAAAAAATTAACTTGTTTATTAATTAACTTTAATTTATGTTTAGAAAACGATGGGTAATGGGATTTGTGTAAAATAGAGAGGAATCCTGCAAACAGTCTGAAAGTTTATTAAATCACTACCTGTATATTTGGCACCCGTATTGAAGGAATGCATAGTGTAAGAAACTTACTTCTATTTCCTAGCGATACAGCGGAAGCAGGATCGGGAGCTTAACTATATTTACCGATCGGAGGAAGTCGTCACGGTTTGTTGGATCGACTTCCGAGTCTCCACAACCTAAACCCTCCTTTCTGTGCTCTCAATGTTTTCTGTATGTGTCTACGTTAGGTTTTTCATACATACCACATAACCCGTCAGGTTACTGGTTTATAGAAAGAACGGATAGTTGCCTGATTGTTGAAAGGATTCCTTCACTTTACTTTACAGCAAAGCAACAATCATCTTGCACCCATTGTGGGTGAACGGATTATGTTGCCTGATTAGTGGAGGTCCCTACAATCAGTCATGTCCGTGTACCCCATTATGGGTGTATCTATCATTTTATTCCAACATCTCCCACTCACACATAATGGGAGTGTACACACACAATAATCATGAGAAACAAATTCTCTGAGAGTCACAGAAATTCATACAGGGAAGTAGATTGTGCGACCAGCATACTTTGAGAGTCAAATGCTATACATCTGTTAGGAATATATAGCCTCTCACAAAAATTTAAGTAGATCAGAAAGTACGCAAGTACCCTAATCGGAGTCCTGAGGGTACACAGTAGAGCCACCATAGAAGCTCAGGGTCTCAAACAACAATAAGCGGAGATTAAACTTATGTTAACCCTTTTGGTCGATAATGATGCACACATGGTATGATACATGTGCTATAATATTTTCTCCTTTTCCGTGGAGCGTATGTCTTTTCCTGTAAGGAATGTTGTACAGAAGATATTTAGACACCTTAAGTGTCCAAACTTGAATTCCTTGATCTACCCATTAACTTGAACTCAGATCTGGCCCATAAAGTAGACTAAATGAACATAATTCATCTATGCAATGACCTTTTGTCATTACTAGTTCGACGTTTAAGCCATTGGCTCTCAAATTATCCATATGATAATTTACTTAAAACTCGTCTCATCTCCACTTATCACTAAGATAAGGAGGCGGTTACCTGTGTGAGAAGGCCAACCTCTTGTCTACTTGACATACTTTACGATAAAACAATTAATTCAGGAATGTACATAACATCCATAAAAAAAACACATATATGTATGAAATTCAACTTTATTGATAATTAGAAAAACATTAAATAGTTATGTGAACAATGGGAAAAAAATAAAATGAAATATTCAAAACCTATGCAATCCTTGAGACTTAATGTGTTTAACAAACACATCTCTAGGTATAGGTTTAGTCAATGGATCTTCCAACATATCCCCTGTAGGTAAATACTTCACATTCACCACCTTGTGTGCAACCATATCTCTCGCAGAGTTATACTTGGTATCTATGTGTTTGGTTTTGAAATGGAACTTAGGATCCTTGGTGGAAGAAATTGCAGCCTAACTGTCACAGTAGACTAACACTGGATCCTTGATACACATGATTGTTTCTTACTGCTCCAGGATATGGCGCCACCACATAGTAAGAAAACATATCCAGACGTAGACTTTCTATCGTCTGGATCCCCTCCATGGTCAGCATTAGCGTATCCAATCAATTGTAGATCCTGCCTGCCTCGATAACAAAGCGAGTAATCAGCAGTCCCTTTCAGATGTCTCATGATTCTCTTTACTGCTTTCCAATATGCTAGGCCTGGGTCAGATTGATATCTGCTTACCAAGCCAATGGCTTGACAAATATCTGGTCTAGTGCATACCATAGTATACATCAGACTCCGACTGCGCTCCGATATGGAAATCGGCTCATTTGTTCTCTTTCTTCAGGAGTCTTAGAAAACTTGTGATTTCCCAGGGTATGGCCTTTGCTAATAGGAGTATCGATAGGGTTACTATTTTGCATGTTAAATCGTTCAAGAACTTTTCTAATGTAATTCTCTTGGGAGAGATATAATAGTTTTCTAGAACGATCTCTTGAAATCTTTACTCCAAGAATATATGCAGCTTCACCCATATCTTCCATCTCAAATTGAGATGACAATCAGGTCTTAACCTCGTTGATGAACTCCAGATCATTTCTAGCTATAAGGATGTCATCAACATATAATGTCAAAATCACAAACTTGTTTCTAGATCTTTTGGTATATACACAATGGTCTTCTTCCATCATAGTAAAATCATTTGATAAGACGACATTGTGAAAGCGTATATACCACGCCTTGAAGATTGTTTAAGACCATAAATAGACTTCAAAAGTCTACAAACCTTATGTTCGTGGCCTTTTTTAATGAAACACTCAGGTTATTCCATGTAAATCTCTTTACTCAACTCACCATTAAGAAAGGCAGTTTTGACATCCATCTGATGTAATTCTAGATCGAAGTTTGCAACAATAGCTAGAATCAAACGAATAGAGGTAAAGCGTACAACAGGTAAGAAAGTCTCTTCGTAGTCTATCCCAACCTGTTGTGTATACCCTTTCGCCACCAGCCGAGCCTTATATCTCTCAACTGTGCCATCAGCCTTGAGCTTAATTTTGAGGACCCATTTGTTCCCAATGGCTTTGTGTCCTTTAGGGAGATCAACTAGTTCCCAAACTTTGTTGACTGGCATGGACTCCATCTCTTCTTCCATTGCTTTTGTCCATTTGTCCTTAGAAGGGCTTGAGAGAGCCTCTTTTATATTTCTTGGCTCATGGTCATCATGCAGAAGCATCATAAAGAGTTCACCACCTTCGATATCAAATCGTCGGCGAGGAGTCTTTACACGTGAACCAAGTCTTAATTGTGATTCATTGTTTCCATCTGGATCAATGTGGCTCCCACGGGATCAAAAATGTTAATCTCACTCCCACTTGGAATAAGATGCATTATACCGCTCTCACTTGAAGCAACACAATTTCTTGCATTCGCAGTTCACTGATGAAGGAGGTTGTTGATGAGAAAAAACCTCCTTGTCTTTTATGATTCTAATTTTTGGTCTCTATTCTATTGTGTAAAGAAAATGACTGTTGTTGTAAGTGCAATTATCGAGGAGCTCAACACAGGGTTGAAGCTAAATGGCGATAATTATGAAGTCTGGAGTGTGAAAATCTAGTATGTGCTGGAAGAGCAGGAGGCTCTTGAGGCAATAAATCATGTCATGGATGAGCCTGAAGCTGGCAATACGGCTCAGCATAGGCGTGACCGTGAGGCTTATGATGCTTGGAAGAAAAAGGATTCCATTGTTCGATGTACGTTGCTGAGCGCAGTGGAAGAGGACATTTTCTTAGATTGCAAGGACCTTCCAAATAATTTGGCTATTTGGAATGCTTTGAAGACAAGCTACAATACCTTATTTGTAACAAAATTAAGGTCTTTGACAATCAAGTTTGATTCCTATAAGAAAAACCCAGGTCATACTATGAAACAACATATGAGGCACATGGCCAATATGATCAGGGAATTAAGAAATTCTGGGCATGTCCTACCTAATGAACTACAAATCCAAGCAATCATACGTTCTTTGCCCGATGACTAGCAGTAGATGAAAATGCATCTCATCCATAATGTTTGAATCAAAAATTTGGAAGATGTCTGGAACCACCTTGAGTTGGAAGAGGAAAGGCGTGAGGCTGGTAAGCCACATGCTGAGTTACATATGGCAATTTTCAAACCCAAGGGTCGTTTGAAGAGAAAGCATTCGGGAAAGAAAATTGGGCCAGCTCAGCCGACGAAGTACCAATATGGCACGTGTGAAGTGCTATAACTGTAACTAAAAGGGTCATTATGCTCGTGATTACACTGAGCCTAAGAAAAGCGTACTTTCAACTGCTTATGCTAGTGAACTTTGTGTTTCTAGCTCTGTTTTTCTAACTGAATCTAATCCTATTTTGATTGTAGACTCAAGAGCCACGGACTACATATTGCAGGAACGTGATGCCTTTGTTGACTTTCGACGCGTCACACGTGGAGTAAAATGGATATATGTGGGAAACAACTCTAAAGTTGCCGTTGAAAGAATTGGATCATGTAAGTTAGTCCTGCGTGGTGGCCGAGACCTTCTCCTACATGATGTCCTTCTTGCTCCTTCGATTCGTCGAAATATTATCTCTGTCATAACTTTAATAAGTTTGGGTTTCACTTTGTTATTTCATGACAATTTCGTTAAGTTGACTTTGTGTTCAACCTTATTCGGTTTTGGTTACATGATCAGAGGGTTTAATGCTATGGATTTGGATGATATTTCTATTCATAATAATGCTTGTTTTTCCATGATTGTTTCTTCGTGTAATTATGATGTTGATACAAACTTATGGCATGCTAGACTTGGTCATATTGGCCAACAAAGTATGCAAAGGCTAGCAAAACAAGGTTTGCTTCCAGGCATCGAACAAGTGGAATTGTCTACTTGTGAATGTTGTTTAGCTGGAAAATCAGCACGAAAAATTTTCGGCAAAGCAACTTGAGCCGAATTTCCTTTGCAATTAGTCCATTCAGACATCTGTGCGCCTATGAATGTTAAGGCCAGGCACAGAGCATACTATTCCATCACATTTATAGACGACTATACTCGGTATGGTTATGTCTATCTGAAATCCCACAAATCAGAGGCACTAACATGCTTTCAAAGCTATATAAGCTTACTGGAAAATCAATTGGATCGAAAAATTAAGGCCATTCGAACTGATTGTGGCCGTGAGTATCTCTTGGCCCAATTTAGAGGAATTTGTGATGAAAAGGGCATAAACCATCAGTTAACTATACCTAGCACTCCTCAACAAAATGGTGTTGCGGAGAGACGGAATAGAACGCTTCTCGAGTTGGTTAGGACAATTATGGCACAAGCTCAATTGCCAATTACCTTTTGGGGTGATGCCTTATTGACAGCTGCCTATGTACTTAACCGAGTGCCTACCAAAATCAGTTGCAACCACTCCATATGAGTTGTGGACTGGTAGACAGCCCCACCTGAGTGTTTTAAGACCTTGGGATTGTGCTGCTTATACAAATGATTCTTCTCATAAACATGGGAAATTGGTCTCAAGAGGGAAGAAAAGTATCTTTATTAGATACTCTGAAACCTCAAAGGATTATATGTTCATAAGCCAGCAAGACAGTGGGAGTGTAACTCAATTTGAGTCATGCGATGTCACATTCTTAGAGGATGAGTTTCCTAAGAAGGGTCAGGTAGGACAAGACCTATCTTTATTTGAGAATGAGGATCAAGGATCACTTCATTCGAGTGGGAGAATTTTAACAGAAGATAAGTTTGTCTCTCATCAACAACCTCCTTCATCATCAAATGCGAATGCAAGTAATCCTGTTGCTTCAAGTGAGCGCGACAAAATGCATCTTATTCCAAGTGGGAGTGAGATTAACATTTTTGATCCGAGTGGGAGCCACATTGATCCAGATGGGAACAATGAATCACAATTAAGACGTGGTTCACATGTAAAGACTCCTCGCCGACGATTTGATATCGAAAATGGTGAACTCTTTATGATTCTTCTGCATGATGACCATGAGCCAAGAAATATAAAAGAGGCTCTCTCAAGCCCTTCTAAGGACAAATGGACAAAAGCAATGGAAGAAGAGATGGAGTCCATGCGAGTCAACAAATTTGGGAACTAGTTGATCTCCCTAAAGGACGCAAAGTCATTGGGAACAAATGGGTTCTCAAGATTGAGCTCAAGGCTAATGGCACAGTTGAGAGATATAAGGCACGACTGGTGGCGAAAGGGCAACAGGTTGGGATAGACTACAAAGAGACTTTCTCACCTGTTGTATGCTTTACCTCTATTCGCTTGATTCTAGCTATTATTGCAAACTTAGATCTACAACTACATCAGAAGGATGTCAAAATTGACTTTCTCAATGGTGACTTGAGTGAAGAGATTTACATGGAACAACCTGAGTGTTTCATTGAAAAAGGCCACAAACATAAGGTTTGTAGACTTTTGAAGTCTATTTATGTTCTTAAACAATCTTCAAGGAAGTGGTATATACGCTTTCACAATGTTGTCTTATCAAATGATGTTACTATGACGAAAGAAGACCATTGTGTAAATACCAAAAGATCTAGAAACAAGTTTGTGATTTTGACATTAGATGTTGATGACATGCTTATAGCTGGAAATGATCTGGAGTAAAGAGTTCCAGAGATCATTCTAAGAAACTATCTCTCCCAGGAGAATTACATTAGAAAAGTTCTTGAACGATTGAACGTACAAAATAGTAACCCTATCGATACTCCTATTAGCAAAGGCCATACCTTGGGAAATCACATGTGTCCTAAGACTCCTGATGAAAGAGAACAAATGAGCGGAGTTCCATAACGGAGCGCAGTCGAAAGTCTAATGTATACTATGGTATGCACTAGACTAGATATCTGTCAAGCAATTGGCTTGGTAAGCAGATATTAATCTGACCCGGGCCCAGCACATTGGAAAGCAATAAAGAGAATCATGAGATATCTAAAAGGGACTGGTGATTCCTTGATTTTTTATCGAGGCGGGCAGGATCTACAATTGGTTGGATACATTGATGCTGACCATGGAGGGGATCCAAAAGATAGAAAGTCTACGTCTGGATATGTTTTCTTACTAAGTGGTGGCGCCATATCCTGGAGTAGTAAGAAACAATCTTGTGTATCCTTGTCCATAATGGAAGTCGAATATGTGGCTCTCGCTTCAGTAACAGAAGAAGCTATTTGGTTGAAAAGGTTCTTAGAGAGCCTTGTAGATAATGCAGAAAACACTGATCCACTATTAGTCTACTGTGATAGTCAGGCTGCAATTTCTTCCACCAAGGATCCTAAGTTCCATTGCAAAACCAAACACATAGATATCAAGTATAACTATGCGAGAGACATGGTTGCACGCAAGGTGGTACAGGGGATATGTTGGCGGATCCATTGACTAAACCTATACCTAGAGATGTGTTTGTTAAACACATTAAGTCTCAAGGGTTACATAAGTTTTGAATACTTCATTTTATTTGTTTCCCATTGTTCACATAACTATTTAATGTTCTTCTAATTATCAATAAAATTGAATTTCATACATATATGTGTTTTTTTTTTATGGATGTTATGTACATTCCTCAATTACTTATTTTATCGTAAAGTATGTCAAGTAGACAAGAGGTTGGCCTTCTCACACAGATAACCGCTTCCTTATCTTAGTGATAAGTTGAGATGAGACGAGTTTTAAGTAAAATTATCATATGGATAATTTGAGAGCCAATGGCTTAAATGTCGAACAAGTAATGACAAAAGGTCATTGCATAGATGAAATATGTTCATCTAGTCTACTTTGCGGGCCAGATGTGAGTTCAAGTTAATGGGTAGATCAAGGAACTCAAGTTTGGACACTTAAGGTGTCTAAATAGCATCTGTACAGCATTCCTTACGGGAAAAGACATACGCTCCACGGAAAAGGAAAAAATGGTGTAGCACATGTATCATGCCATGTGTGCATCATTATCGACCAAAAGGGTTAACATAAGTTTAATCTCCGCTTATTGTTGTGTGAGACCCTCAGCATCAATACACTACAAGAAAAACAGTTTCTAATGACGAGAAAGCTTATCATTAAAAAGGCAATTATAGTCATTAAAAATAATTAAGGACCACAAAAATTTTGGTCACCTTGGTCATTGTTGGTTTTGTCGTTAATAGTTTAGCGACTAAATAAAATTACTAGTCATTAATATCTTTACCCACCACTTACAAAAGTAGTAGTTACTAGTCTTTTATTAGTGACCAAACCTATATTGTCATTAAAAATATTTTAAACTTTCAATGACGATAAAAGTAGTCATTATAGTTTGCAAACAAGAAAGTGCGTTTATTTGGGAAAATAGTTTTTTTCTCTGTTTTGAGAAAAAGAAAATAATTATTCACACTTAATAACTTCAAATGATAACAATTATTCAGGTTGCCAATACTTTGAGTGATTGATCTCTACTTAATTTCAATCCCCATGGCGTAATAGTACAGTTGTTCAATTCTTTCAAAAGATACATAAACTAGTTTCAGTACTTAACAATAAAGTACTGAAACTAGTTTATAATTGGATTATAACAATAAAGTGTTACATCAGTAAATACAGAGAATTTTCTTAACAAGGCAAAGGAACATACTTTTGCCTAAATTTTCTTCAAGTACAATAGCAAAAGAATCTAAATGTAAGTAAAAGTAATGACAATATTTTGTAAGTTGCATCTAGGAACTCTTCTACTTATGCTTCTGCAAAATAGGAAAACAGGGAAAAAAAAACAAAACAATTAGCTCAATCATATGTTGGAGAACTAAATATAATACATGTAAAATAATTCACAAAGATGTAGAAAAAATATAATATGTCTCTTACATATTTGCAATAAAAAATGCAAAAAAAACAAGGCCGGCCCTAATGCAAATCCAAAATTCAACTCCTATTCAATCCTCACTACACTTGAATCACACCACCAATGACGATGGCAGTGATTTCCTTATAGCTTTTACTAGTTGATGTAATGGCATTTGTCCCATTAATTAGGAATTGTATCGGGTCTATGAAGTTTAACTTGTGAGACTCCAAACACTGTCATAATTTTGCAAACAAAGTTACCAATACCACATTTATAATTAATTTTAAGAAACATATGCAAACTAAAAGGAAAAATATAAGGATCCCTTTGGTACAGGATGCACATCTGAATAAATTATGTTTTTCTTTCCACTTATTTTGAGTCTCGTACAACCACTCTTCGTCTTTAAATTTGCCAACAGAAAAATCAATAACCTTTACTATCAAATGAAGATAATATTGAGATTTTGTACTCCTAATCTTATCAAAAAAATGGAACAAAAGTCATTGTTACTCATAAATGCCAAAATGCTTGGCAAAAGGCAAGAAAGCAACATGCAAGGTCAAGGTCTAGAGTATACCTGAAGTCTAGGGAGTGGTATGTAAAAAGTGTTTATCACAACCTAGAAGGAAGCAATTTTCATTGAGCCATTTCATCAAACACTAGGGGGACCGAATGAGTAAAGAAACCAATTAAAATTAAATACAAGAGTTAATTACAGAGGGCACCGAACCTTTGCCTTGGCTAGTGAAAGAGCTCCATACTCATGTAATCTCGAATCCGCCATGTAAACTGCAAGGGAAACAATTGCTTATAACAATCCCGTATGATAAAAATGCATACACTTTTATGTAAAGTAGAAAAATAAAAGAGTTTGTTCTGCACGATGTATCTGAGTGTACTGCTAAGAGAATAATAAAAAGATAAAAAGTACCATTTGTTTATTTGGAAGAAACCAAACATTCCGTTCAGATTTGCTTTATAATTGAGTAAAGAAGGGACAAGAGAGAACGAAGTGGGTAACTAATGAGGATTGGGGGGGGGGGGGGGGGGGGGGGGGGGGTGAGCAGTTGCTGAATAAGTAAATGCCAGGTTGCTGCTTAGATATATGTTAACTTTGTTTTCTAAAAAAAAAAAGGATAGCTAATTTAATGTGGGTATTAGTGACTAGAATGAGAAAACATTAACGACACGATAATTAAGTGGTCAATAATAATCTTCATAATAATAAGAATAATGACTAAGGATTTGTTTTGTCGTTTTACATACATCAATAACTACCAAGTACTAAAATTAGTCACAATAATTGGTAGCTAATATTGCATTTTGTTGTAGTGATAGTGGCTCTACTGTGTACCCTCAGGACTCCGATCAGGTATCTGAGATTCAGCTTGATGTTTGCTATCTTAGTGTGTTGCCAAATGCCATGGATACTGATTCGGTCTAGCGGGACATATCTAGAAAAGCGAGTCAAGTTGAGTCAAGGGGATCGTGAGAAGAGGAAGATCATTGCCGAAATCGCTTTAGTTTGTGTTCACCAGTGCACCAGTTATGACTTATGGTTAGAATTGTGAATACAATGTATTATAATAAGGAAGATCTTCGGCAGATTTCTAATGTGATTTATGATCTAGGGTGCTTGCGTACTTTCTGATCTACTTAAATTTTTATGAGAGGCTATATGTTCCTAACAGATGTATAGCATTTTACTCTCAGAGCATGCTGGTCACAGAATCTACTTCCCTGTATGAATTTCTGTGACTCTCAAAGAATTTGTTTCTCATGATTATTGTATGTGTGCACTCCCATTATGTGTGAGTGGGAGATGTTGGAATAAAATGATAGATATACCCACAATGGGGTACACGGACATGACTGATTGTAGGGACCTCCACTAATCAGGCAACATAATTCGTTCACCCACAATGGGTGCAGGATGATTGTTGCTTTGCTGTAAAGTAAAGTGAAGGAATCCTTTCAACAATTAGGCAACTATCCGTTCTTCCTATAAACCAGTAACCTGACGGGTTATATGGTATGTATGAAAAACCTAACGCAGACACATACAGAAAACATTGAGAGCACAGAAATGAGGGTTTAGGTTGTGGAGACTCGGAAGTCGATCCAGCAAACCGTGACGAATTCCTTCGATCGGTAAATATAGTTAAACTCCCGATCCTGCTTCCGCTGTATCGTTAGGAAATAGAAGTAAGTTTCCTGCACTATGCATTCTTATCATCTGCTAAAATTCTCCCACTCGAATGAAGTGATCTTTGATCCTCATTCTCAAACAAAGATAGGTCTTGTCCTACCTGACCCTTCTTAGGAAACTCATCCTCTAAGAATGTGACATCGCGTGACTCAAATTCAGTTACACTCCCACTATCTTGTTGGCTTATGAACACATAACCCTTTGAGGTTTTAGAGTATCTAATAAAGATATTTTTCTTCCCTATTGGGCCCAATTTCCTATGTTTATGAGAAGAATCTTGTGTATAAGCAGCACAATCCCAAGGTCTTAGAACACTCAAGTCGGGCTGTCTACCAATCCACAACTCATATGGAGTGGTTGCAACTGAATTTGTAGGCACTTGGTTAAGTACATAGGCAGCTGTCAATAAGCCATCACCCCAAAAGGTAATTGGCAATTGAGCTTGTGCCATCATTGACCTTACTATCTCGAGAAGCATTCTATTCTGTCTCTCCGCAACACCATTTTTTTTAGGAGTGCTAGGTATAGTCAACTAATGAACTATGCCCTTTTCATCACAAATTCCTTTAAATTAGGCCGAGAGATACTCGCAGCCACGATCAGTTCGAATGGCCTTAATTTTTCGATCCAATTGATTTTCCACTAAGTTCATATAGTTGTGAAAGCATGTTAGTGCCTCTGATTTGTGGGAAATCAGATAGACATAACCATACCGAGTATAGTCGTCTATAAATGTGATGAAATAGTATGCTCCGTGCCTGGCCTTAACATTCATAGGCGCACAGATGTCTGAATGGACTAATTGCAAAGGAAATTCGGCTCAAGTCGCTTTGCCAAAAATTTTTCGTGCTGATTTTCCAGCTAGACAACATTCACAAGTAGACAATTCCACTTGTTCGATGCTTGGAAGCAAACCTTGTTTTGCTAGCCTTTGAATCCTTTGTTGGCAAATATGACCAAGTCTAGCATGCCATAAGTTTGTATCAACGTCATAATTACGCGAAGAAACAATCAAGGAAAAACAAGCATTATTATGAATAAAAATATCATGCAAATCCATAACATAAAACCCTCCCGTCATGTAACCAAAACCGAATAAGGTTAAACACAAAGTCAACGTTATGAAATTGCCATGAAATAACAAAGTGAAACCTAAACTTATTAAAATTTTGACAGAGATAATATTTTGACGAATCGAAGGAGCATAAAGAACATAATGTAGGAGAAGGTCTCGGCCACCACGCAGGACTAACTTGCATGATCCAATTCCTTCAACGGCAACTTTAGAGTTGTTTCATTCTTGTTTATCATGCCTATTTCTTCCTCCATGGCCCTTTTCCAATGCTCTTGCTTTGCTTCCTCTTCACAACAGTGTGCCTATGCTTCTACAAGATTGCACCTCTCATATACCTAAGCAAGTGGTCTAATCTTTGTTGAAGGTGTATCAGAATCATAATCCTCTTCATTTAGAGGCTGTCTTCTTGTACTTCGATTGAGTTACATGGATTGTTCTTCATTACTTTCATCTCTTTCCAATCCTAATAGGCTTCTTCATCGACTTTGATATCTCTTATTGTAGTCACCTTCTCATTGTCAACTATGAACTCCTTATAGCCTTTAGATTGACTACTATAACCCAATAGTATCCCCTTTTCAGCTTTAAAGTCTAGCTTCCTTCTCTTTTCTTCAGGAACATGAACATAGCAAAGAGAACCAAACACTTTTAGATGCTTCACAGTTGTTTCTGTCCATACCAAGCTTCTGTAGGTGTCATCCCATCAACTGACTTTGTTGGCAGCCTGTTGATGAGACAAACAACCGTATAAGTTGCTTCTGCCCAGAAATTTTGGGGTAGCTTCTTTTCTGCAAGCATGCTCCTTGCCATCTCCATCACTGTCCTATTCTTCCTCTCTACTACTCTATTCTGTTGAGGAGAGTATGGTACAGTCAATTGATAAAAAATTCCATTTGAGTTGCAAAAGTCTTCAAAAATCCTTGACATGTATTCTCCCCCTCTACCTGATCTCAACTTCTTTATCCTGCAGTTACATTGAGTTTCTGCCATGCTCTTGAACACTTCCGGAATTGTCATTTTGTTTTTCAAGAGAAAAATCCATGTCATCCGAGTCAGATCATCAATAAATAACATGAAATAGAGATTACCACTCAAAGATGGTGTGTGCATTGGACCACAAAGATCGGTGTGCAACAGCTCCAGCCTCTCTGAGGCTTTTCCTTCTGCTGCAACCGGAAAAGACTCTCTATGCATCTTTCCCAATTGGCAGGGCTCACAAATTTCTCCAGGAACTTAGAGTGTTGGCAAGTCCCTAACATACTCTTTCTGTACAGTAAGTTTTAAGCAATACAAGCTAGCATGGCCATATCTTCTATGCCATATGCTACTTTCATCAACTTCACATTCATTCATTATCTCATTTTGCATGCTCAAGTTCACAGGAAATGCATTGTTCATCATCTTTGTTTTGCAAACAAGCTTGCCTCTCATAGAGATCACACAACAATCATCTTCAAAAATTACTGAATATTCTTTCTTAGTCATTTGTGGCACACTCAAGAGATTGTGCATCAATCCAGGAACTAGCAAAACATCTTTAATGAATTTACTAACTCCATTATAGTTCATCGAGAGAGTACCTTTTCCCGTAGATTTGAGAATGGCACCTTCAGCAGTTTTGACTTCCACACAAACTGACTTATCCAAATCCAGGAACCATTTCATATTTCCAATCATGTGACTGGTGCAACCACTGTCAATGTACCATACACCATCTTCTTGCTTTCCAAAAAACTCACCTGCCATGAACATAAACTCCTCTTGCTTCCCTTCAGCTAGCTTAGCTTGATGCTGAGTGTGAGCTTTCTGTTGTTGTGTCTGATCATGGATCTGTTGCTGATTATCTCCATTCTGTTTTGCTCTACAATAGCATTCAATGTGTCCGAATTTGTGGCAGAAATTACACTTCTTATTTTTCCAGCACCTTTGTTCCAGGTGGTTTGTCTTTCCACAAAACTTGCAAGGTAGAAAAACAGCTTGTGAACTTAAGCCTTCTCCTTGTTGTTTTTTGTCTCCTTTTTGCTTCATTTCAGTCTTGTTGCTGGCACCCTTTTGCTTAGCTTGAAAGATAGTTTCAATCCCAGCTTCAACTCTTCTTATATGCCTCTGCTCATGAGCTTCTAGTTTTCCAACAAGTTCATGCACTGACATTTGAGTGATGTCTTTGGATTCCTCAATGGCCGATACTTTAGCTTCAAATCTATATGTAACTGTATTGAGAATCTTCTCAACTATCCTGACTTCAGGAATCACTTCTCCATAGAGCCTGATTCGGTTGACAATACCTTGAGCTTTGGAGGCATACTCCCAAATAGTTTCTGTTTCTGACATCATTAGCATCTCAAAATCTCTTCTCAATACTTGCATCCTGATTTGTCTTGTCTCAGCTGTACCCCTAAACTGCTTTTCCAAAATTTCCCAAGCTTCTTTGGCTGTTGAGGATCCAACAATCAAAGGAAAGATCTCCTCTGATACCAGAGAAAACATAAATGAAATTGTAGCACTGTGCTTCTGCATTCTTTCATTATATGTTTTCAATTGGTTTACAGACATGCCTTCAATCTCTTCTTCCTCTACAAATCCTTCTTCAATCAAAAACCACAAACCATTAGCTATAAAGAAAGATTTCATCCTTATAGCCCAACACTTGTAATTCTCTCCATCAAAAATAGGTGGTAAGCGTAAAGATGTGGTGGTTCTGTTTGCTGGTTGGGTATTCATTTGGTGGTTTAGTGTTTATGTCAGTGTTTGAGGTTGATTTGGTGTGGTTTCAGCAAATGCAAATAGGCCTGAAAGAAGGAACCTGCTCCGCTACCAATTATTGGTTTTGTTTCTAAAAATCTGAAATTTCAAACTAGTTGGCAGAACTTCAAGAACATCGATGTAACTTTGAACATCGATGTTTTGCTGAGTCTGGGATTTCGAACTAGTTGGCAGAAGTCTTAGAACATCGATGTTTTAACTTAGAACATCGATTTTTGCTGGAAAAATTCCAGAACTCACAGAGTTGGTTTTTCTGGTTACTGTTTCATTAATTTTCTTTCTAAACTCTCAATCTCTTGTCTTGAACACTTAGTGAACAAGTCAGAGGACACACAATGAAGTGAAAAATACACGCTTTCTCTTGATTGAATTCAGATTACAACATTCAAATATATGCAGCAACTTGCAGCAGCATACCCCTAGCCCTTACAGCAAGTGCAGCATGGAGACCCATAATCCACTATGCTGATCTTTTTGGTTTGCTGAACATGAGGCCTCCCAAGAATGATCTGATAACAAAGCAAAATATTACAATAATAAAAAAACACACACAACAACTTGCACACTTGCAATTATTCTAGAAATAAGCAAAAAAAATACTAATTTTAGCAGCAGCTTGATCACACTACTGACAAGATATGCATATATGACAGATCTTACAAGAGTTTGGCGTTTAATATATATGACAGATCTTCAACAATCAAAATCATTTGGCATGCCCCAGCCACCTATCTCCTTTTATTAGTGACTTGCATGTGTACTATAAAATTGAACCTTTTGAAGCAAAGAAAGTGAAGCTTAAGACCAATATATCTATAGAGATAATAGATTTCTAGTATATCCCACTGCTACAAGATTGCCACAAAACACAGAGTATATAATTAAGTAAAAAAAATGAGTATATGATGTGGACAAATAAAAAGACTCGAACCCACAAAGTAGTTTTATTCAAATTGAATTGCTTATCAGTAACAGCATTGTCCCATTGGTTGGTATTTTTCATGAACTCCTAGGAACTTCCTCCGTAAAGGAAAAAAAAATGTAAGATTATTTTTTACAACAAGAAACACCTGCAACCCAACCAGAGAGACTATGAACTCCTTATAGATAATGTCTTATCCCAAATTCCAAATACTCAAGAGCAGTAACTCACTGAAAATATGTTATCTGCAGAGCTGAAGGTGTAACTCTGAGGCCCAACTAAAAACCAACTCAAGAGATCCTATCATTCTGTACACCAGTAACATTTATAGGCAACTGAAAATAAAATTTGGCAGCGCCTCAAGATGTGAAAGTGGATCATTTGTCAATCCAGACCAATACAAGGCCAGGTGCCTCAGGTTTTGAAGTGACTGGAACCATTATGGAATATTCTCCAACTTACCAACCAAAGTGAGCCTTTGTAGGAATGGAGGTGGTGATTTCAATGCATCCAAACGGAGGATCTGATCCTCCTTAGCTGCCTTGACAAATAACCGGCGAAGAAGAGACATATTCTGTATTGCAAAGCATAGGTCCTCTTCATCTGAGTTTAAAAATATTTGAGATATCGAGTCTCACTAGTTGAGTCATGCTTCGGACCTCCTTCACCACGAAGCTATTTGCTTCAACATAGCCAAGAAAATGCAAGTTATTTAAACAGTTCAATTTTGGAGGAAACCGTGTTCCAACCACAAAAATGAAGTCATAATATGTTGCATCGTTCCAACGATTCGATAGCAAGTACTTTAGGTTTTTCAGTTTCAAAAATCCATTTGGAAGAGCCTCAACCTGAGTCTCAGAAATGTCTAAAATTTCAAGGTTGTACACTCTTCCAATGGATTCTGGCAACTTCTTGATCCGTGTTTTCTACATATTCAAGTAACTCAGGTTGAACATGGTGACGATGTGGTCAGGAAATAACTCTATGGGAGCATCCTGTAGGTCTAAGACCCTCAAGAGTTTAAAACCGGAAAGCAATTTATTTATAATAGTTGGATCAATACCTTCATTGACAAAGAGATGAAAGGACCAAAGTTGTGCTATGGCGTCCCAGGGTTTAATTTCGCCCCAACTTGATTGGATTGATAGACGGCGTATCACACCCTCTTCTGCTATTGATCCTATTCGTTCATCATATAAAGCACAAAATTTCTCTTCCTCCGATTTTGATACAGCAAGCTCCCGCAGCATATCATGCATCTTGCAAGCTTTCGGTAGCCCGTAAACATCTGTTTCCACGACTTGAATCAAGCTTCGATGAATTAATTCCACAAGTTACCGATCAGCAATTTCTTCTGGTGTCAATCCTCTGACATTCTCTATAAATCCCTCTGCCATCCATAACCTAGCAAGTCTTTCCCTCTCTATTTCATAATCTTCAGGGAATAAACAAAAGTACAGAAAGCAATGCTTCAATCTGTAAGGCAGATCATTGTAGCTCAGCAACAAAACGCTTTTGATAGGTTCAAGCATACTGTTATTGCTCAATTCCCAACTAAGGCTATTGTAGGTTGTCTTCCATTCCAACTCTGAACGTTTAGTAGAGAAGAGACCACCCAAAGACACAACTGCAAGTGGAAGGCCTCGGCCCTTTGCAACAACATCCTTGGCCAAATCTTCAAGCTCTTGCGGACATCTCCTGGCATTCCATGGGAAGGCTTTGCTACAAAGTAAGGTCCAAGCTTATTCTCTTCTAATGGTTTGATGTGATGAATGTTACTTCCAACTTCAAAAGACTTTGCTGCAATGTTCTCCATCCATGTTGTAATGATGACCCGGCAACCGAGCTGGCTATTCGGAAGTGCAACTTTAATGTTATTCCAGAGCTCTGTATCCCATACATCATCCAAAACGACCACATATCTTCTCCTTTCAAGGTAGTTCACAAGCATCTCCACAAGCTGTCTACAGCTCAATGTGATCAAATCCAATGAAACTGCTTGGTTGGCTGCTTCGTAAAATATACGGATGAAGCTCCTAAAACAAGTCTTCGATGGAGTAGGAATGGGAGACAGTAATCCAAGCACTGCATTCAAAATGCCGCTTTACAATTTCACAATTGTAAGTCTTGGCAATAAGAGTGGTGTTCCTTGACCCGCCCATCCCCACCACTGAAATGGTTGTTCTTTGCACTTCTCCAGTGGTCAACCATCTGGTCAACATTTGATGCTCATCTTTGAAGCCTATAAGATCATCATCTTTCAGGAAAAGTGATGATTCCCCAAATAGCTGAGACGCTAGTCAACCCCTCGAACACGAACAACCAAAAAAGAGTTTGTTTGTAGCTACAAAACAACTTCTACATTGAGTTTAACGTGGTTTAAGACCTTTTAAAGGTCTTTAGACGTCTTGGCTCTTCAACTAAAAGAACCAATAACAAGGTAACCAAAAGAGAGTTAAGTGAATTAGAAAAACGAACTTGTGAATTAAAACAAGTCAAGAAATACTTAATGAAGTGAAACACACTCAATTCGCACTTATTTCACTTGTTGAATTCAGATTACAAGACTCAATATATAGGCAGAAAATCAGCCTATCACCCAACCACTCCACTCAGCTGACCTTATCACTTTAATTAGTGGGTTTGCTTTTCCTAAGATGCTCATAATAGCACATTATTTAAAGCTAACCCACTTACAACTCAGGATAAGCACACTACAATTACAATAATCAAACACTCACACACACTTGGATTATAATAAACAAAAGCACACTTTACCTAACACACTTAAGTTGATGGGACCAACCACACAACTTGATTATTCTCCACTAACTCAACTAACAGCTTGATCACTCTTAGTGCAGCTTGATCACATAATCTAACACTCCCCCTTGACCATGCTGCTCTTCATATTCAACATGCTTTGTGAACAGGTCTGCCAATTGCTTTTCGGAGGAGCAGAATAAAACTTGAACTTCTCCTTCACTTTCAGCTTCTCGAATCACATGAAATCTAATCTTGAAATTCTTAGTCCTGCCATGATCAATTGGATTCTTAATCATTGCAATAGTGGACTGATTGTCACATAATAACTCTACAGGTTCTTCTTGCTCCTTCAAATCAAACATGATCTTTATGAACCAAACTACTTGATTTACAATTGGGTTTTTGGTACAGTTGGTACCCAACTTTCTTATGTTGGGTCAATCATGTACCTACAACTTTTCTCGAGACATTTATGTACCTGGGATTTTAACGGGCAGGTCAGTCATGGGTCTCGGGCTGGGTATGTGCTGACGTAGATGCTGCTCGATTCTGACCCGCTGCCCGCCGCACAAAACGACGTCGTATTGAATATGGGCGACATCGTTTTGGATACATGTGGCACAGATGGCCCCCGCCGTGGGTCCCAAAAACGAACCGGGCATACCATCTCGGGTCGCGACTATTTATTATCCCAAACCGAACCAATCCCAGCCCCGGGTTTGATTGGATAATTTTTATAGTTTCCTTTTTATAATTGTTTGATAATCTTTATAAATTTCTATTTTTTATTATTATTTTAAATTCTACCTAATTTTTAACTCTAAAAAATTAAATGTAGTCGGTCCAAAAAAAATACCCAAGTGCACTTACCACCAAACTACACAATTTGTTTTTCCAGTTAAGTACTACAAAATATCTTGTGCCATTTTAAAATCATAGAATTAATTTTTTAAAAATCCGTGTGAGAAGGAAAAACCATAAAAAATCTATCTCACAGCCTATAAGAAACTATTTATCACTCCTCCCTCATAACAACCCTACTACACATCACCACATACTCGCCTCAAACCACCATGACCGCCGCCTAGGGTGTCTTTATGTGATTTTGATTTCCTTAAAGCCACCAAAGACAAAAGGAAAAAAACTATAACTCACAACCCCCTCAATTCCTCGCTTCAAACCACCATGACCGCCTACCTACGATGACATATCTTCTTCTTCTAGTTTTGTTTCCTTTCAGCCACCATAAACAAAAAAGAAAATTATCACTCCTCCACTCACAACCCTCCTCTCTCCCTTGCCTCAAACCACCATGGCCGTCCTCTCCCTGTATCACAGTATCACCACATCGCAGCAGTAG